>NMUG010005502.1:0-13096 GCA_002855965.1 Monotropa hypopitys | reverse complement strand
TGGGAAGGCTATACAGTTGATATGATCGACACAAATTTACTACAAAACGCGTATAGACTTTGCCCCTTCGTCTTCTCCGCTTGGCTGTATCTACAGCTGGTGGGGAAGCTTAAGATATCGGTATCTTGGGCTTCCAAGATACCGGTATCTAGAGCATTTTCTCTAGATTTTTGGTTTTCTTTTATTTTAACTCCGAAAATTCCCAGAAATTTTCTAAAATTATTATTTAATATTCTATGCTTTTAGAAGTATTTTGGATAATTTTTATTAATATATCTTAATAATTTTAATTATCTTAATTAATTGATTAGGCTTAATTAATGAGAACGGATTCTACATACTTACCTACCGTTGATGGAATTTGCATATAACAACAGTTAGCACTGTAGTATCGGTATGGCTCCTTACGAGGCTTTGTATGGGCATAGATGTAGATCTCCTATTTGCTAGGATGATGTTGGGGCGTGATAATTGTTAGGTCCGAAGTTGGTATAATAGACAGTCAATGGAATTATAGTTATCCGAGAATGCTTGAAGATTGCACAGATTCGACAAAAGAGCTACGCGGATAATCAGAGATGGGATTTTGAATTTATAGTGGGTGATTTTGTTTTTATCCAAGCATCTCCATGGAAAGGGGTTATGCAATTCTAGGGAAAAGGAAAACTAGCACCATGGTTTATTGGACCTTACGAGATAGTGGGGAGAGTCGGGGAAATAGCATATCATTTAGCTTTGCCAGCTGAATTGTCATGGTTACACGATGTTTTCCACGTGTCGATGCTTTGGAAGTTTATTGGGGACACATCGAGTATTATCGAATCAGTACCAGTGGAATTGAATGAAAATCTGACTTACGAAGAAAACTCGACCAGAATTGTGGACATGAAAGAACACAAGTTTCATTCGAGGGTTGTACCATGGGTTAAGATGATATGGCAACATCAGGGACCGAGGAATCCACTTAGAAAGGATAGGATAATATGATTGCTCAATATCTGCATCTCTTCGGGGCAGGTATTTTAAATTTCGAGGACGAAATTTTCTACGCGGGAGAGAGTTGTAGCACCCATCTTAGAAAATTCATCGCAATTTAAATTTATTACAAGTTTGATCATGTTTTTAGTTTAAACATATGTATTATCATGTTAGATTAATAAAATAAGTTAATGGGAATGTTTGGTAAGAAAAACAAGGTTAATGACACGTTAAAAATAATTAGAAATGAGCTCGGGAAGTTAGGTTAAGTTTCAGGAAATTAGCCTAACTAAACCTACATTTTGATATGTGAACTTTGGGGTAAAATACCTATATTGAAATACAAACATTCTGTTCACTGTTCCTAAGCCTAAGTAAGGATTATATATCGATATATAGTTGGGTCGTCGATGCCCATATATCAAAATGGGAGTCCATTGTTCAGTTGTTCTTGGCTAAAAATTAAACTCCATACCGAAATGAGTATCGTGTACACATTTCGATATGTGTCACCATGTGGTGATCACATATCAAAATGTGCCAGGGAAACCAATCGATATGTGTATCAATCTGTGTGAATGGGTATGCCCTGTATGCATATCAAAATGTGAGGGAAAATGGTTTCATATCGAAATATAGTAAAATAAATCTTGAATTTCATATCGATATAGGGTAAAAATTTACAGATGTCAATTGGAAATCAAGAGGTGGGATTTGTTTGTATTCAAAAAATCAAATTTATACTCGAGCGGTGGATGTGTATTGACATAGAGAACTCAGAAAAAATTGTCAAAACAATTTAGAGAGAGAGAGAAAAGAACCGAGAGAATTAGGAATCAAGGGGTTCGTAGGGTTTTGGTTCGGGGAATCATTGAGAATTCAAGGGAGCTCAATCAACCGGGTAAGATGAACTTAATACCCTTTTTGATTGTTTAATTTTTGAAAATTTATGAGTTTTGAAAGAAAATTGAGGGATTTGTTCCAAACTTTGGAATTGGGTTGTCTGTGTATATTTTTGATGAATTAGAAGATCTAATAGTCTCAATATACCATTGTTGTTGAATTTATATAATTATCCATGTGTTTTGGTGGAAATTGGTAAGGGGTTTCAAAAATGTGGAAATGGGCTTGTCTTATCAAAATTTATGGATTTGATAGATTTTAATTGTGTTGGAGAAAATATATGCGTTGGGCATGCTTTGTGTTGGGTGTTGGTGTCCAATTCGCAATTGGTATAGTCTAGGTTTGGTTAAAATTATTGAGGAAGATGATGAACAGTTCATGTGTTATCTAGGTTTTCAATTGAAAATATCATATATCGATATGTGGATAAATCACATATCGAAATGTGTTGTCGGTTTGGGCATTCGATATGTGAATATGGAATATCAATCAAAATGTGAGGGGTCTAGGTCACATATCGATATATGACTGATATCGAAATGTAAGGGGGAGCACATTTTGATATGCATCGTTGGTGGAATATATCAAAATATGATCGGGATATGGCTTATTGAAGGACAAATAGACGAAGCACATATCGATATGAGAAGCCCATTGATGGACTGTTGGCAGTAAAGGGGAAATCAAAAATAAATCAAATAAATAGAAATAAAAATAAAAAGGTGAAATAAAAGGAAATGGGAGAAATGTGAATAAAGTAAAGGTTGATTAAGCATTTCAATCCATTTATTTATGTCTTTACTTTACTGTTCAAGCTATATTGTGTATCGGTTACTAATATTTCCAGTTTGGACAGGTGGGGAAGCTAGTGGAGTCGAGACCTCTAAGAAATAATCACAATCAACATTGATTCAACCAACCACTGTGAGTATGTTAGTTGCATTTTTAATTTAAGCAACTTAATTGTTACGTGTAAATGTGAATTGGGGAATGATGTGTGCAAATGTTGATTGGGGGAAACACCTATGTGTCCATGTGGTCATGGGTGGACTCGCCAAAGGACCCTAATGATATGCTTTCTGTGGATGTGTTCCTATACGACTTTCTCGTGGATGTATTCCTATATGACAGTTATGTGCTTGTTTATAGTAATTTACATTTTGTTTAAATTACCATGTAACTTACATATTCTTGTGTTTCCCATTTATGGATGTCACAGAGTTGGATACAAGAAAAGAATGAGAGTTGTTGTGGTCCACTACTAGTCCAGGGGGAGTCACACCTAGCTAATGTAGATACGACTCATATTCCTCCGCACTTGTACTTTTGAGTTAGTACGTAGATCGGGACAATGTAGTTTATGATTTTATTTTGTTTAAAGCATAATGTATCTAGAGAATAGTTGTTTGACTTAAAAGTTAATTTATTTCCACTGTAGATTAGTGTATCTTCATATGTTAAGATAACATGTTATTCTTTATGTTTATGGAATCGTAATAGGAGCATGATTAGGTGTGTGAAATGGATAATCAAATGAAAATGAATTGATAACATTATCACTTAAATAGAACGAATAATCATGTTTGCCATGCCACATGGGCCCCCACCCGATGTAGCCTCTATAGAGTAGTGTAGTCGTGGTAAGGTGCCACAAGGCATTTGAGGTACTTAGAAATTTCAAGTTTAAAACAAATGCTTTTGAATGTTCTTTTGGTATCAGTTCAGGGAAATTCCTTGGAAATTTGGTAACCAGAATAGGAACTGAAGTCAATCCAGATCAGGTTGCCACTTTGCAAAACCTCCAAAGTCTGAGAAGGACTAAGGAAGTACAAAAGCTCATAGGGATGGTTGGCGCTCTTAATAGATTTATAAGCAGATCATCAGACAGATGCAAATCATTCTTGCAGTTATTGAAGAATCAAGCAACCTACAATTTGACAAATGAGTGCGAGAAAGCATTTTAGGAGTTCAAGAAATATTTAGCCAGTCCTCCTTTGATTGTGACTCCTGAACCATAGGACATACTCAAAGTTTACCTTGTCGTATCTGATCATACAATCAGTACATTTCTAATCAAGGAGGAGGGAGCTGAACAGAAAGTTATCTACTACATCATCAAGGCCCTTCTTGTCATAGAAACAAGGTACTTGCCATTGGAGAAATTGTTGTTGGCACTAGTGGTAGCATCAAGGAAGTTGAAGCATTGTTTTCTAGATCATGTGATTGAGGTTCTAACCACTTATCCCTTAAAAACTATACTGAGAAGGGCAGATTTTTTGGAAAGAGTGGTGGCATGGCCCGTTGAGCTCGTAGAATTTTATATCTATTCCATCCCGCACACAACTATCAAGGGTCAAGTTTTGGCTAATTTTTAGAAGAGTTTACCCCTTGTAGTCATCTTGGCCAGCAATCATAAGGACAAACTGATCTAGTCCCAAGAAGTCCAGTACCAGTGCAAGAATATCAAGCAACCCTAGCCCCATCCAATTCCCAAACAAGAAAAAGAAGACATTACCCAGCATTAGAAGTTTTTGGTGGATGGATCAACTTGTAATAAAAGATTCAAAGTAGGAGTGATCCTATTTTCACCAGATGGTTTATCATTAGAATAATCAATCCATATGGATTTTAATTCCTCAAATAATGTTGCGCAATATGAAGCTTTGCTTGCATGTCGTACCAATGCTCGACAATGTAGAGCAAGCAATTTGTTCATCCATTGCGACAACCAATTTATGGTAAATCAATTATCAGGAGAATATTCCACTCGAGATGAACGAATGGATTCCTATGCTGAGAAAGTAAAGGAATACTTAGGTCATTTTGAGATAGTAAAAATTGTACAGATCACGTTAAAGCATAAGTCATGCAGATGCCCTAGCATGCCTTGCATTCTCAGTTCCCATGGATCTTTGATGTACGATTAGTATCGAAACCCTTCTCAAGCCTCATATAGAAGTTTAGCCTCCAATAGAGACTATGGATCTTGATCTCGGGGTGAGATGGATAGACCCCATCATTGCCTTCATCAAGCACATGACTTTGCCGAAGTACAAGAAAGAAACCCACAATGTGCGACTCAAAACCACCAGATTTTGGTTACCTCCAAGAAAGGAATTGTACCAAAAGTACTTCACTGGACCTTATCTCAGGTGTATTTATCCTAGCTTGGTCCAAAAGTTTCTTTATGAGATCCATGAAGAAGTGTACGTTAGACATTTTGGTGGCTGCTCACTGGCACACAAGGAAATCTCTCAAGGATATTGGTGTCCCTACGTGCAAGAAGATGCCAAAGTATATGTACTGAATTCTGATAAGTGTCAAATATTCTCTCCTATTATTCCTACACCTGATAAAGACCTAGCCTCATTGACCAGTCCATAGCCATTTACTCAATGGGGACTGGACATTGTGGGTCCATTACCTACATCAAGGTATATGAAGAAATATTTGATGGTGGGGATAGATTATTTCACGAAGTGGATTCAAGCCGAACCAATGGAAAAGATTACAGATTATAATGTGTAGTAGTTTGTATAGAAAAATATTATCACCAGGTTTGGAATCCCTTATGATTTAGTATGATAATATAACCAAATTCCAGGATAAATTCAAGTACTTCTGTGTGGAATACAAAATTAGAAATTTCTACGCATAAGTTGGATATCCTCAAAGCAATGGATAGGCAGAAGTTTCAAACAAGACTATTATGGATGGAATGAAAAAGAGTCTGGAGAAAGCAAAGGAAGGATTGGTATATAAATTGCCCATTGTTCTATGGGCCTATCCCATGACACCAAGAAGGTCTATTGGTGGAACTCCATTCCCAATAGCTTAGGGGGTGGAAGCAGTAGTACCTTTCAAGGTAGGTATTCCAACAATTTGGACAAAAATGATGGAGAAACGAGGCAATGATACAACCCTAGTAGTTCAACTGGACTTGGAAAAACAAAAGAGACAAAGGGTACTTGTAAAGTTGGCAGCATATCAAGGACAGTTGTCTAAATATTACAACAAGAAGGTGCATCCTAGAGACTTTAAAATTAGGGATTTAGTGATCAGAAAGGTGCTTGGAAACACCAAAGACCCAATGTTAAGACCCATCCAAAATGATCGGCGAGGAAGGGGCTTATAGACTACAAGACTTAGAAGTCAATGCAGTGCCGCGCACATGGAATAGTTCCAATCTGCGAACATACTTTCAATGATTGTAAAAATATTTTAGAAATGAATGAAAGTGATTTTGCCTCCTTCATTGAATGAATTCATCTGTTATTGCATCAAACCTAAGTCCACACTTTACTTTCATGCAAGAGGGCAATAATGGTGATGACTGTGGTAGCCGGACCGTATTCCTCTTGGGCCAGACCCCACCATCCGGATCGATTCAATTATCCGAATCCAATTCATACATCACGGAGTGATCCAGGGACATCGGCCTCATGGACCTTCGGCCATACACTGTAGCTAGAAGACAAAACCGACGGTTCATCACGTGTTCTTCGGCAACCTAAGCAGTCACCGGACACCTGAAGGGGCCAAGCCGGAACGGCCACGCGGTCTCCTTCAACCTTCGGCAAACCCATCCGAACGTCAAGGAAGCCCAGCGTTACCACTCCCCACTGGGAGAAAGGACAACTTCCACCGACGGACGGTCCTGTGCTGGAGGGGTCCACCATCGGCAGCAACAGGGAACAATGACCTCCGGCAGGTGGCACTCGGGTCGGCCGTACAACTACTGATGTGGCTCGGGTCAGTTCAGCGGCCCAGCAGCATCCTAGGGCTGACGTCAGCACCTGGCCTCCCCCCGTATGCATCACACACTTGCACGTTCGGCGCCAAGTCAGGACGACTATATATACCCCGTCAAAGTACTGTTCACAGGACCGCTTTCTGGTATCTCTCCGATCCCTCTTTCAGCTTACAGTTTCTCTCTCTTGCCGTTGCTGACTTAGCCATCGGAGGCCCCTCTCGGTCGCTGCCGACCGTTAGGCACTGACCCTTGTGTTGCAGGAGCCAAGTAGGTGATCCCCTTTTCTCTTATAAATGACCGCTCATCCGAACGAAGCACCCATTCCAGCCGTCCGGCCAGAACCCGAAGGATCCGAGGAGCCCTCCAGACTTTCAGTCACCACAATTGGCGATTCCGCTGGGGAACATCGTTCCCAAACTCAGGTGACCGACAGTCTACCCCTCTCTACAGCGTTTCTTCCTCCCACCATGTCCGCCGACGATTCTCGCGATCACCACCATCGCCGATTACCTTTTGCCCTTCGTCCGACAACCATTGTCGCTGCAGACCCTCCCCGGCTCTATTAGGATCTACCTCTCAGCAGCCTGATGAACAGCTCTGTCAGAAGGATCTGGAGATAGCCTTCCTCAAGAATCAGCTGCCGAGGCTCGCCAGTGGTCCAATCTTATGCCCTCCTGCTCTCTCTGAAACTCTGCACGCTGACTCAGAGCACACAATCAGGTGGTCGGATCTGGATCGATCGGAAAGGCTGAACGATCATGGCCGCACGGATAAGGAAAAGGCGATCCGCCGATTCCCCATCCGGAAGCACCAGTCGGGAGGCCGTCATGCCCGATCCCCCAGATATCAACCCTCCGTCAGTGCTGTTTCCAGTTCTCGCTCCGAGAGACCTCGCGAGACTCTAACCCACACATTTGAAGGAAGGTTGGCCCCCGTCAGATTAGCTTCGCCAGACACGTAGCCCATGGAAACCTCTGAGGCAAGCCACAAGAGCCGTCGGCGAAGGGACAATCAGCGCTCCAGACAGTATCATGAAGCAGGTGACTTCTCTGGCCATAAGAGAAGGTACCCCAGAAATAATGACTCCCCACCTCTAGTCGGAGTCCTCAGGGACCACCTGAACCGACGGAGACAGATGGCAGCTAGCCACGAAAAGAGGGCCGTACAATAGAAGGCATCCGTCGATGCCAGGCTCCGACAGCTCAGCCTATCCCCTTTCATTTTGGAGATTGAGCTGGCGACCCTCCCGGCAGGCTTCAATCTACCCAAGTTCACAAGGTATGACCCCAAGACGGACGCCTACACTCATCTCATTCACTACTGCCAGACCATCTCTCTCTACACTACCGATGACTCGGTTATGTGCAAGGTGTTCCCCACCAGCCTTGACACTCTGGGCTCACTCTGGTTCAACAAGCTCCCTCCACATAGCATCTCATGCTACCGGAATCTTGAGCGAGCCTTCATGGTCAGGTTCGTAACCAACAGTCGGCAAACCAAGCAGATCGACGCTCTCATCAGCTTTAGGAAGTGTCCGGATGAAAGCCTCCGTCAGTACTCCGAGAGGTACTGGGAGCTCTTTGACGATATCCAAGGTTGCGATCAAACAGTGGCTGCCTCTTCTTTCAAAAACGGTCTAGATAGCAACATCTGGATCTTCGCCGACCTCACACTCCACCCCTCAGAGGACATGGACGACCTCATGCTCCGGGTTGAATAATTCTGTCAGTTGGAAGATCTCCTAGCCAAGCGTGCAACCCAGCGACCAAATCAGCAGCCTTTGGCTCCACAGTCGACAGGAAGCCGAAGGCAGGTGAATATTGTTAAAACAAAAAGAAAAGGTGGCCCGAAGGCCCCCAAACTCCACGAGCTCACCGCAGAAATAACGGTCTTCACCGAACCCATTTATGCCGTGCTGAAACACATCGAGACTCAGTCCTTCTTCGCGTGACCGGACCACAAGCTCGGAACGACCGGAAAATAAAAGATAAGCGGATCCACTGCACTTATCACAAGGAGCAAGGACATTTTACGACTGGGTGCAAACCCTTCAAGTCGTACTTGGAGCTCCTAGTGCAACAAGGACACCTAGCCCAGTGGGTTGATCTGAAGAAGACCCACGAGCTGGCTCAGAGGTCCGGATGTCCCGTTCCACCGGAGGAGGAAGTCCCGACAATCAACGCCATTCACGAGCCGCTCAACAAAGAGGCTTTTGCTCGTATTTGGACAGAAATCGACTAGGCTTTTGCCCCTAAGCAAGTGCTCACGATCGGTTCTGGCCTCAAGTGGAAGCAGCCGTCCGATCGATCGGGATGGTCCATAACTTTCACAGAGAAGGATCTTGACCGAGTCTAGCTTCCTCACAACAACTCCCTGGTCATCACCCTATGCGTCGGACCAGCCAACGTCGGATTTAAAGGGCCCTTGTCTTGCCCCTCGGCAAGATCACTCTCCCGGTTCAGGCAGGATCCAAGATAGTTGACATGGAGTTCATTGTTGTTGACGTTCCTAGTCCATACAACGCCATCCTTGGCCGGACCTGGATTCACTCCATGCAGGCGATCACCTCAACCTACCATCAAGTCGTCCGGTTTATTGGGGTCTTCGGACGACAGGAGGATATTCATGGCGACCAGGCAGTATCAAAACAGTGCTATATCTCGACTATCTGAAAAAACAAGCAGATGAGACAAGTTCAATGGGTAGAAGTGCCGGACACACCAGTCCTCGAAGATGTTGGCGCTTCAGCAACCGAAAAGGCAGTTGAAGAACTCATCACGATACTGATCAATGAGGATGGCAGCCGGGCATTCCTTATCGGGTCCTCACTTTATCCTACGGACCAAGAGAGGTATGTGAAGTTTCTAAAAGACAACATTGAGGTCTTCGCCTGGACTCCATACGAGATGCCCTGAGTGGACCCGTCGTTCATCTGTCATCAGTTGAACGTAAATCCCTCCCGGCACCCCGTCGTCCAAAGATCCCGATGCTCTTCTCCGGCACATACCCAGGCAATCGTAGAGGAAGTGGACCGGCTGTTAGAAGCAGGTGCCATCCAAGAGGTCCAGCATCCCATCTGGCTGGCAAACACAGTGGTCGTCAAGAAGAAGTCCGGAAAATGGCGAGTCTGTGTTGACTACACCAATCTCAACGATGCCTGCCCAAAGGACTGCTTTCCTTTGGACCGGATCGATCAGCTAGTCGATGCCACCGCCGTACACCAAAGGCTCAGTTTCATGGACGCCTACAGGGGCTATCACCAGATTTCAATGGCCAAGGAGGATATGGAGAAGACAGTCTTCATCACTCCCAAGGGGGTATACTGCTACAAAGTTATGCCCTTTGGCTTAAAAAACGCCGGAGCAACCTACCAGCGGATGGTCTTTCGGATGTTCTTCCGGCAGATCAGGGATACGATGGAAGCCTACATTGACGACATGGTTGTCAAGAGCAGGTATGAAACCGACCATATTCAGCACCTAACGGAGGTCTTTGAGATCTTGAAGAAGCACGGGCTCCGTCTTAACGCCGAAAAGTGTGACTTCGGTGTGGGCTCCAGCAAGTTCCTTGACTATCTTGTCACCAGCCGGGGAATAGAGGCAGACCCCTCCCAGGTCACCGCAGTAACGAACCTCAGGCCTCCATCCACCATCAAAGAGGTCCAGCGACTGATCGACATGGCAGCGGCTCTCAACAGGTTTATCAGCCGGTCGTCTGACCTTTGCCGACCGTTCTTCCAGGCCATCAAAACCAGCCGGTGCAGCTACAAGTGGATGGAAGAGTGCGATCAAGCACACCAGCATCTCAAAAAATACATCTCCAGCCCTTCGGTATTGGTCACACCGAAGGATATGGAGTCTCTCATCCTCTATCTGGCCGTCTCCCAGCATGCCGTCAGCTCAGTCCTCTGTCGAGTAGAAGTAACGGACCACCAGCCGGTCTATTACACTAGCAAGACCCTTCTTCCCGCCGAAACCAGGTACTTGCCCCTTGAAAAACTTGCTCTTTCTTTGGTTTCTGCATTCAGGAAATTGCTTCCCTACTTCCAGCAGCACACAATAACTATTCTGACGGAGCATCCGCTAAAGGCAGTCCTCCGGAGGGCCGACCTCTCCAACCGGATCTCAAAATGGGCGGTCGAACTGGCCAACTTTGATATCAAGTATCAGCCTAGGACGGCCATCAAAGCCCAGGTGTTGGCCGACTTCGTCGCAGAGTTCTCTCCGGGGTCATCCCCTAAGAAGCTCTGATTTAGTCTCCGGCCGATACCACGGATCTGCAGGACGGCTCATCATTTACTGCTCCGCCTCCACGGCGCTCCGGCACTTGTGCCCAACGTCCGGCAGAACAATGGCAGCTCTTTCATGGGGACACCTGGAGATTGCATGTGGACAGCGCATCCAATAATCGGGGCTCCGGCGCAGGGATCGTGCTAGCCTCCCCTGGGGGAGTCATCCATGAAAATGCCCTGTCTATTGAATATCTGGCATCCAACAATGAGGCAGAATATGAAGCTCTGATCTCCGGACTACGTCTTGTCGCAGACATAGGGGTTGAGGATATTGTCGTCTTCAGCGACTCTCAGCTGGTCGGTAACCAGTTGACCGGAAAGTATGGCGCTCGAGATGACAGAATGTGTAAATACCTCAGCTCCGCTCTAGAAGAAACAAAGAAGTTCAAGACCTTCCGGATAGAACAGATCCCAAGGGAGCACAACTCTCATGTCGATGCCCTTTCCAAGCTAGCCTCCGCTTGCCCTCCCTCCGGCCAGAGATCAATCTCCTTTGGCATCATCTCCCAGCCGAGTCATGAACCTCTGGCGCTGAAGGTGAACAACATATCAGAAGGCCCCAGCTGGATGGATGAGGTTTTCGCCTTCCTCAAGTCAGATACCCTGTCGGAGGACCGGCGAGAGGCCCAACGTATCCGTTGCAAGGCAGCAAACTTCTGGTTGTCCCCAACGAAGGCCCTCTATCGACGGTCCAGGTCCGACCCTTATCTGCTCTGCGTCTATCCAGCTCAGGTTCCGGTAATCCTCGAGGAGCTCCACTCCGGCAGTGCAGGATGTCACTTCGGCGGACGGTCACTAGCCCACCGAGCAATCACCCAAGGGTACTGGTGGCCGAAGATGCATAAGGATGCTAAAGACCATGTAAGAGCATGCCACAAGTGCCAACTATTTGCTCCGGAGATCCAATGTCCAGCCGAGGACCTTCAACCGATCACTAGCCCTTGGACGTTCGCCCAATGGGGCATTGACATCGTCGGCAAGCTCCCAACCGCTCCGAGTGGGTTCAAGTTCCTCATCACAGCAACAGACTACTTTACGAAATGGGTTGAGGCCGAACCCCTTGTCACCATCATAGCCTCCGACGTCAAGCGTTTCATATGGAAGAACGTCGTCTCTAGGTTCGGCGTGCCATATGCCATTGTGTCGGACAACAGCACCCAGTTCGTCGGTGACCTTGTCTCCAGCACATGCGACGAGCTCGGCATCAGATTCTTCAACTCCACCCCTACTATCCACAATGCAATGGTCAGGCCGAAGCATCAAATAAAACCATCTCAGCCGGAATCACGAGAATACTGGAGTCGAAGAGGGGGAAGTGGGAAGAAGAGCTCTCACATGTACTCTAGGCTTACCAGACCACTCCACGACGGTCAACCGGCCAGACACCGTACTCTTTGGCCTTCGGTGTGGAGGCAATTATCCCAATCCAGGCTGGGTTCCCAACTATCCGGACGCAACATTTCGATCAGCCAACAAACTACTCCACCCTGGCTACCGACTTGGACCTTGCAGAAGAAAAGAGAGAGTCCGCCAGGATTAGACTGGCCTCCTATCAACAAGAAGTAGATAGGGGCTTCAATAAAAACGTTTGTGTCTGGATATTCAAACCGGGCAAGATGGTCCTCCGGAAGGTGGTATTAAAGAGCAAAAAGTAGAAGCTCATGCCAAATTGGGAAGGTCCGTTCAGAGTCACAAAGATCGTCGGCAAATGAGCCTACAAGCTAGAAGAAATGGACGCCTGTCGGCAAGCCTTGGAATGCCCTAAACCTTAGAAAATATTACCACTAAATGGTATCAAAAATATTGAACTTTTAATAAAACTTTTTGGTTTTTCAAAACTGGTCCGGTGCATTCCATCAGTCGGCAACTCCATACTTCCAGCCGGTTCCTCATCCTTTGACCAAGCCTCCGGCAGTCTCCTACCAGGCTTTTGTTGACCGAGGGACCTGCCTTGACCAAGCCTCCGGCAGTCACCTGCCAGGCTTCGGTTGGTCAAGATCCCTTCTTTGGTCAAGCCTTCAGTAGTCATCTACACCGTCCCCCGACCAGAGAAGGATTTTTGCTACAATGGTCGAGCCTCCGGGAGTCATCCGCCAGACTTCTGTTGGTCCTGACGCAATACCCTCATGGGTTCGCCCCTTGACCGAGCCTTCAGCAGTCATCTGCACCAG
>NMUG010005501.1:0-13090 GCA_002855965.1 Monotropa hypopitys | reverse complement strand
ACAGTCCAAATTTGATAGGTTACATGCACTGTAACCTCTTCAATTGTGCTGTAACTTGTCCAATTGAACAAATTACAGTTCAATTTGCATTGTAACCTACTCAATTGGACAGGTTACAGTCCAAATTGGACAGGTTACAGTCCATCAATGTGGTTCTAACTTGTGTTTAAATCAAGTTACAGTCCATCAACTGGCTGTAACTTGTGTTTAAACACAAGTTACAGTCCATCAACTGGCTGTAACTTGTGTTTAAACCAAGTTACAGACCATCAATTGGCTGTAACTTGTGTTTAAACACAAGTTACAGTCCATCAACTGGCTGTAACTTGTGTTTAAACCAAGTTACATACCATCAATTGGCTGTAACTTGTGTTTAAACACAAGTTACAGTCTATCAATTGGTTGTAACTTGTGTTTAAACCAAGTTACAATCCATCAATTGGCTGTAACTTGTGTTTAAACACAAGCTACAGTCCATCAATTGGCTGTAACTTGTGTTTAAACACAAATTACAGTCCAACAATGTGGCTGTAACTTGTGTTTAAACACCAGTTACAGTCCATCAATTGGCTGTAACTTGTGTCTAAACCAAGTTACAGTCCATCAATTGGTTGTAACTTGTGTCTAAACCAAGTTACAGTCCATCAATTGGCTGTAACTTGTGTCCATCAATTGGCTGTAACTTCTGTTTAAACACAAGTTACAGACCATCAATTGGCTGTAACTTGCTCAATTAACCAAGTTACAGTGTGTTGTAACAAGTTACAGTGTGTTCAATTAAACGAGTTACAGTGTGTTGTAACTTGGCCAATTGAACAAGTTACAGCGGACTGTAACTTGCTCAATTGAACAAGTTACAATTATTTGATAGGTTACAGTCAATTATGCTGTAACCTCTTCAATTTGGACAAAACGAAGCAAAACAAGGATCTAGGGTTACAGTCTGAGCTGAACAATAAAGAGAAATGAACTAAAAACGAAAGAAAGCAAGGATCTAGGGTTACAAAGCAAAGAAGGATCAAGGGTTACAGTCAAAATGAAGAAATAAACTAAAAACGATCTACGGTTTGGACGAGAAATCAAAACTTATCGAAAAAATGAAGAAATGAAGGTTTCCTCACCTGAGGTGAGTGAAGTCGCCGTCGCCTGAGCTGAGGTCTAGCTGAGTTTGATCTGAATACGAAAATGGGACTGGAATGGGTACGACATCTTTTAGTTTGGGACCTGAATCAAAATGGACTTATTGGACGGAACCGGCCTAAAAGAACCCCTTGATTTTTTACAACCATAAAGATTGCCAGATGTGTATTGAATCATACGTAAATGTGGGGTGGTGAAAAAATTTGAAGCAAAATGGTAATCTAATAATACTAATTTTCCTCGATTTTCACACAATATTGTGGTCGTCAATGGTTCTCGTTCACTGATTCATTTTATCAAGTCAAACCGATTATTTTGTAGAGCTTTATTAGATTATTATTCAAGTAAAAAACTATTTTAGTGGGATAAAAAATAAGATCTAATTATATCATATTTGTTTTATAAAAGTTGGTCAAATTATTATAACCAATGGTCTATTTTTTAGAAAAGATAATTGATTGAGATATCAACAGATTGCTACATATGAGCGAATGAGTTTTCCTATGCGGAGGACACAATTTTTTTATCTCAAAAATTGACCAATTGTTGAATTCCATGGTGATATATAAGCGAATGATTTTTCTAGATATCTATAGAAGTTATCAGCAGATCGCTATATATGAGTCTGATCAAGAGAAGACGTCTTTTATTACTCTTTGGGACTGTATTGCAAAAAAGTTGTGTCTTTTGACCTGCGCAACGTTGGAGCAACGTACCAAAGACTGGCCATATTCATGTTCAACGATTTGCTGGGAAAGAATATGTAGGTTTATATCGAAGACATGATGATCAAGTCCAAGAAGACACTCTCACCTCATAGACCTTTATTGCACCTTCTAAATACACCGGGAGTTCCAGTTCAAACTGAATGCATTCAAATGTGCTTTGGGGATAAGTTCTAGTAAATTCCTTTGGAACCTGGTATCCCGGATGGGCATAGAGGCTAATCCCGATCAGATCATTGCATTGCAAAACCTTTAAAGTCCGAGAAGGATTAAGGAGGTGCAACAACTGATTGAGATAGTCATTGCGCTCAACCGATTTATCAGTCGCTCATTAGACAAGTGCAAGCATTTCTTCCAGCTGCAGAGAAAAAAGGCTAGACTATACTTGGAGGGGGGGGCAGATTGTGAGAAGGCCTTCCAGGACATGAAGAAGTATCTTGCTGCATCACCGCTAATTGCTATACGGAAACCAGAAGACGTCTTGACCACCTACCTGGCAATTTCAGATCATGTGGTCAATGCAGTACTAATCAAGCAGGAAGAAGGGAAACAGAAACCAATTTACTACGTCGATAAAATATTACTAGATATCGAGATCAGGTACCTTCTTTGGGAAAGCTGATCTTAGAACTAGTGATGATTTCAAGGAAGCTTCAACACTACTTTCTGCTCATACAATTAACGTATCAATCATTCATCCCATCGAGTCTATACTGAGAAAGGCAGATTTATCGAGAAGGTTGCGTCTTGGTTATTGAGCTTGGAGAGTACGACATCAAGTATGTGCCCCATATAGCAGTAAAGGGTCAGGTTCTTGCAGAGTTCTCATACGATTCTGCACGGGCACCTACATAGCAACCAGGAGAAAGACAAGCCACTCACATTCATCTCACATTACTAGATGTTGATAAGCCGCACACAACAGAGCAGTTAAACTCTTTGTGCACGGATCAACATGCAACAAAGGATCAGGGATGGGTATCGTATTATTCTCATGAGAGGGACTGTCCTTAGAATAGTCGGTTCGTCTGGCTTTCAAAGCCTCCAATAACAAAGCATAGTATAAGGCATTGATTGCCAGGCTCAAGAGTGCAAGAATATGTGGAACTAAATATCTAGTAATTCACTGTGATAGCCAGCTTGTTGTCGACCATCTCTTAGGAGAATATGCTACAAAGGATGACAGGATGACCTCTTTTGCAGTACTAGCCAAGAAACTCCTCCAACAGTTCAAAAAACTGAAATTGTTCAAATTAACTCCAAATAAAACAGTCATGCGGATGTCTTGGCCTATCTTGCTTCTTCTGTATCTTCAGAGCTCCGCCGCACAGTGAGCATTGGTTCCCTACCAATCCGAGCATCCAAACAAAAGACTCAGAAGACACATTTAATTTTGATATAGGCTCAAGCTGGATGGATCCAATCATCGCTTACCTAACGAAAGATGAACTCCCCGTAAACAAGAAACAAGCGCACAAAATAAAGATCAAGTCAACAAGGTACTGGCTCTCACCAGATAAAGTCCTTTTTACAAAAAGTCTTTCACATGGTCGTACTTATACTACGTACACCCCGACCTTGTTCAACGATTTATGTATGAAATCCACGTAGAGGTGTGCAGTAGTCACGCAGGAAAATGTTCAATAGCACACAAGGCCATCTCTCAGGGATAATGGTAGACGTACAAGACGCCAAAGTCTATGTCAAAAAATGTGAGAAGTGTCAGAAGTTCTCTTCAATTATTCATGCTCCTTCATTAGACTTAGCACCTCTCATAAGTCCATGGCCCTTTACTGAGTGGGGCCTGGACATTGTGGGACCCATGTCGAAAGCCAAAGGAATGAAGTGGAGATAGACTATTTCACCAAATGGATTGAAGTAGAGCCGTTATTGAAGATCACTAAGCACAATACAGAACAGTTTGTATGGAATAATATCATCACCATATTTGGAATTCCATATGCCATTGTATCAGAAAATGGCATGCAATTCCAAGACAAGTTCAAAGAATTCTACTCAACATACAAGATCAGGAATTTCTATGCATCTGTCAGCTACCTCGCAGTGTAACGAATAAGTAGACGCATCCAACAAGACAATCCTTGATGGCATCAAGAAAAGGTTGGACAAGGCTAAGGGAAAATGAGTTTATGAACTACCCCTAGTCCTCTGGACTTACCGTATAACACCCAGGAGGTCCACTGGTGAAACATCCTTCTCCCTAGCCTATAGGACAGAAGCAGCCATTTCACTAGAGGTTGGCATCCCCACCATCTAAATTGACTTAGTGGAAAAGAGAGGCAATGACAACGCTCTAGCTGTACAGCTGGACCTAGTAGAAGAGAAGAGAGAAAGGGCACGCGTCAAGACGGCCTCCAATAAAGAACAACTGTTCAAATTCCACAACAAAAAAGTAAACCCAAGGGAATTTGGAGTTGGTGACATGGTTTTAAGAAAGGTCCTTGGCAACACGAAAGATCTTATAGATGGGAAGCTCAGACCAAATTAGGAAGGGTCCTACAAAGTGATTGGGAGGGCAGTGCACAGTGCTTGCAGACTAATAGATCTGGATGGAGCGAAGATCCTGCGTACCTGGAATGTCTCAAACCACAAAAAATTCTTTTAGTAAAGTTGTAATCAACCTTTTGTATTGACAAAATATCATTTAATGAAAGTCCTTTTTCTCTCTAACCAGATTCTCAACTGTTCGGCAAAAAGTAAGAAGTAAGGAAGCAAATACTCAGCAAGCCTTCACTTTCTCACTAGGGGGAAATGGTCATAAGTAGAGAATATTTGGAATGGGTTGAGAAGGCCCGTGATCATTGTTTCCGAGCTCAGAACCTTTAGGGGACTAGAAATCCCAAGGAACTGATCTCGAATTGGGCAGGAAGCCTGATGTAGACCGCCTAGCTGATAGGTTTGTGGAGGCAGTTCTTCCCTTATATGGCAGTCCTACTTATATGGCAGCCCTACTTGTATAACAGCCCTACTTATACGGCAGTCCTACTTGTATGGCAGCCTTACTTATATGACAGCTCTACCTTGTATGATAGTCCTACTTATTTGGCAGCCCTACTTGTGTGGCATCCCTACTTATATGGCAGCTCTATTTGTGCTGCAGCTCTACTGTGCGGTAACACTACTGTGCGGAAGCTCTACCTTGTTTAGCAGTCCTACTTGTATGGCAGCTCTACTTACATGGCAGCCCTACTTGTATGGAATCTCAACCTATATGGCAGCTTTACCTTGTATGGTAGCTCTACTTGTGCGACAACTCTACCATGGTAGCTCTATCTTGTATGGCAGCTCTACTGTGCGGTAGCTCTACTATGCGGCAACTCTACTGTGTGACAGCTCTACTGTGCGGCAGCTCTCCCTAACATCTCTTGTATGGCAGCTCTCCTATGGCAGCTCTACCACGACAGCTCTACCATGGCAGCTCTACCATGGCAGCTCTACTAGGTGCAGAAATCTATTTTAGCCCATTTTTATGTTACGAATTTGTTTTTACATTTATTTTATTTCCCAGCATGTTTTGGGATCTTTTATTGTGTCTTTTCTTAATTTTTATTTTACCTGACGTGCTTAGGGTTTCCCTTCTTTTTTTAGCCTAATTTGTCAAAAGCCCAAAATCGTACTCAGATTTTTTTTTCCATCCTAGGGTTTTTCGTGCGGCCCTATAAATAAGGGCTAATGTAACTGTTACAAGGACTTTGAATTTGATATTGAGAAATTGATGACAGATTACTCGTTCAACCCCCATTCCCTTTCGGTATTCCTGCTAGGAATCAAAGAACTGTGTTTGAAGCCATAGATCTAGTATTCTTCGGAATCAATAGATCAGCGAGCCTTGATTCTGGTATTAGTGCGCCAATCAACAGATTCGAGAAGAGAATTACACCGGTATTCTTCAGAATCAACGGAAGCATCCTGTTTATCATTCCCCTTTGTTCTTATTTCCGATGCGTATGAGTTGAAGGCTGCAACGTGAATAACCCACGCTGCATCAGTTTGATATCAGAGCGCAAGTTCTCGATTCTGTTAGAGCCAAGGTTCCAATCCATGAAATTGAAGAGTCGGATTTTGATTCTTTTAGAACCCATTTTTTTCTTCTCAATCTCAAACAATGGCGGTCAGATTCAAGCAGAGTCCTAATTTTGGATCCTTGAAGAAAACAGAGACCCAACGTCAATCTGAGAAGAAGATGGTCCCCACGAGCAAACCCATTTTAAAGAAGGTTAGTAAAATTGATTAGCTCAATCGAGTAGAACAAATGGTGGAAGATTTAGCTATGCGAGTGGCCGCCATCCATACCCAGTTACAGCCCTCATCACTCCCATAGACAAAACAACAGCATTGGCGAAATCCTAATCCACCTATGGTGGAAGACGAAAGGTCAGCTGACGTTGGTACAAACGAAAGGGAAACCCTTTTCGCCCGGAGGAGCCCAGATATGAGGACAACAGAACATCCCAGATGCCCTCAAGAAGAGGAAATTTTTTTATCATTAATAAAGATGATGTGGATGTGAGATATTTCTTTCAATCGTTGACACCACGGAAAACCCCAATTTCAATCATAGAAGAAGATGATGTTGCCCTTGAGGAACTGTTCAATTCGAGTGTGGTTCCAGGTCCAAGTTTGGATTGAGATGCCCCACCTCGATTTGATAAAGAACCATTCATGGTCGAGAAAATGGCCATAGAAGAAGAAGCTAACATATACCCGCAAACAGGGGCATCAGAATCATTGATGTCGAATACAATTCAGCTTGGCAAAGCTCCAAGTAAAACAACTAAGAATGGTAAGTATGTGTGTATCTTTTGGAAGTCCTTTGAAGACTCTACGAGGGGGGTAGGCTGGGTTAATTATTTCTGGAAGGAAAATGCTTCTTTGATGTTTGAAAATTTGGTGGAACTTATATTTGAGAAAACTAATTTGAAGTACAAGAGTAATGCTGCCAAAAAGAGACAACTTAGGGAATCCAATTGATCGGATGAGGTTGAAAAGATTGCAAATTCGAGGTTAAATTCTCTCCAACCTGGAGTGGATGATGCAGACCGCCTAGCTAATAGGTCTGCAGAGGCAGTTCTTCCCTTGTGTGGCAGCCCTACTTGTATGACAGTCTTACTTATATAGAAGCCCTACTTGTATGGAAGCCCTACTTGTATGGCAGCCCTACTTATATGGCAGCTCTAGTACGCGGTAGCTCTACTATGTGGCAGCACTACTGTGCGGAAGCTCTGCTGTGCGACAACTCTACTATGCAGCAGCTCTACCTTGTGTGGCAGTCCTACTTGTATGGTAGCTCTACTTACATGACATCCTTACTTATATGGCAGCCCTACTTGTATGGCAGCTCTACCTATATGACAACTTTACCTTGTATAGTAGCTCTACTTGTGCGGCAGCTCTACCTTGGCAGCTCTACCATGGCATCTCTACCTTGTATGACAGCTCTATTGTGCGGCAGCTCTACTATACGACAACTCTATTGTGCGATAACTCTACTATGCGGCAACTCTTCCTAGCAGCTCTTGTATGACAGCTCTACCACGACATCTCGACCACGACAGATCTACCATGGCAACTCTACCATGGCAACTCTACTTGTAACACTCCCAAATTTTGAGATATTTTTTTTTGAGAAGTGTTAAATAGGTAAGAGTATCTAAATAAAAGAGGTAAGGTGCTATCTACCACACACACATACTACTCATCACACTATTTATTACATGAATGCCTGCGCTACTCTGATATAAATAAAAGAGGCGAATATGGTTTTATAACACAACCCTATACAACAATGCCCCAACTAAAAGAAAGAGCCAAAATATGATTTTATAGATTAATCTCATACAAGGTGGCCAAAAGAAAAGAAAAGAAGGTATAGTACTAAAAACAAAAACAGTCTATCACTACAGTCCGGTCCAGCCTCAAGTCCTGCGAAGGATCCAGTGGCTCCAGGTAAAAGGGACAAGTCCTACAAAAGTAGAGGGTCAGGCACAACTGTCTGGTAGAGATAATCTATCTCCAAACGTCTATAATATTGAGGTGCAAGTGAGTGACAGTGCAAAGAATTTAAATGATACAATGCTATGGATCTCATTATATTTAAAATATTTCCCTTTCTTTCAAAATTCCACATTTGACTCATCGTAAAGAAAAGTAGTAAAACACTATGTCTAACCAAGACTCGGGACAAGAGAGCTAGTATAACTAACATTTTCCAAACGTTTTCCTAGACAAGGCCAAAAGGAAAATGTGTCCAAGTATCGACGCTACACAAGTAAAGACTCATTTTCGTTATTCCAAACATTTTCCAAGTGTTCCAATTTCCATTCCGTACCTTTTATAAAATAAGGGCAATATCAAATAACTTATTGAGTTTCGGCTAATTCTGGGCTAGTTGGGGATCAACCAACTACCCGCCAAAATCCTAGTATTTCCCAACTCGTCGTGAGGGGCCAGACAACCCCCCATTGTGCAATGTCGTGAGTGCTCCTAGTAGCCACTCAAGATACCAAACTCCAGCTACCCGAATCATGTTAGCCAACTCAAATGTATTTCCTCGTAAAGAGTCCAATGTCATATTTTATTTTATCAAATCATTCCGTGCGACCTAGGGCAAACAACCTCCTAGTCGACGTGTCAACCCAAAAATGTGACTTTCCTTTCATCATTTCCAAAACATTTCCGTTTATTTCCGAAACATTCCATTCGTTCGCAAAACAACCATTTCGTTCGGTTTATGATAAAAACGTGTCAAGATACCGTTTTAAACCACCAACTACCCAAGAGTGTCCAACAAGTCAAACTCCCCAATTTAATTTCATAAAAACGATGACGACACACTTTTCATAAAAATTTGGGGGTTTCGCAATCAATTTAGGAATTGAACGACCAATGACCTAGGGAGTACGTAAAACCCTAGACAATACTCAAAATCGACCATTTGACGAGAACAACGACCCGTGAATGATAGTTTTGAGAATACTTTAAAATCGACTAATTTAAATTATATGCGAGGGAGAAGAAAGAACAACGATACTACAAACGAGAGGGATAGAAAAACTCTACCTCAATTGGAGTTTCTGTGACAATCGCCGGCAAGGGATTTGTTAGAAATTTGGGCAGCAACCTGTCCAAAATAGGAGAACCGCACTAAGGCGCCAACAACAACAACAGCAGGAATCTATCGCCACACCTCCTACAGACATAAACTACCAAATCTAGATTTTGGAAGAATTAAAAGAGTGCGCGGTATGCCTGCCGATGCGACCACAAGCGATGGTCGAAGCCTCGAACGTCGCGCGCCACTGATTACCTTCGCTCCTAGGCTGACACCTATAGAACCCAACAGACAGTCACTAATAGATGATAAACGATGTCATACAGTAATGAGAGAGAGAGAGAGGCTTACCCACTAACGCGAAGCTTCGCGGCAGGCGAAGACTTAACTGTCGCGCGTCGCCGCTCTTCCCTCCTTTGCTGCAGCTGCGCCAACATCCGCGTTACCACCACCTCGGTCGCCGCCAAAACAACCACCATCACCGCCCTGGAACCACCACAATCGGTAGTCATCCACTCTTCTTGCCATAAGTCCAACAACCAACATCGCGCACCTCGTCGCCACCACCCTCGCGCACGTTGCCACAACTACCACCGCGCACACAGACGTGCGGGCGTGTGTATATGAGCATGGAGAGGGATAGAGATGGCGAGAGAGAGAGAGAGCACGAGAGAGGGAGAGAGTGAGCGGTGTGAGAGAGAGAGATAGCTTGAGAGAGAGTTGCGGGAGGGAGGAGGGAGCGGGCTGCCGCGCGCGCGCAGAGGGGGGAGAGGGAGAGGTTCAGCCAAGTGAGGTGGATGGGAGAGGATGAGTGGTCGGTGGAGTGAGAAGGGAGGGGGAGGAGGGAGGTCGCCGAGAGAGGGGTGAGGGGGAGCGGCGGCGCAAAGGTTTGGGTGTCGTAGGGTTTCATGTATTGGTGAAGGGGGAGGAGGAAGATGATACGGGGGTGGGTTTGCCGAAACCTGCTGCTCTCCTTTGTTTTTTTATTTCAAAAAGAAATTAAATATTTAATTAGATTAAAATGTATATACCCCACAATGATTACTGAGCAACCCCCGACAACCAAGATGACACCCGAACTTCACCACAACGACTTGCCCGCACTCAAAACGCAAAACCTTACAAACAAAGACTTGTCTCACTCCGACAGGATTAGTAAATTAAAATATGAGTCACGGGAAACCGAACAATAATAAAATTAAATCCCAAAAAGATTTAATTAATTTTTATCAACGAAGGGAAGATTACTAAATTTTCCGGAGTGTGACAAACTACCTTCCTTACAAAAATTTCGTCCTCGAAATTTCCAAGGTAGAAGAACCAAAACATAACACCACGAAGGGGATAACACCCAAAAGCATCAAACGCTTGGACAAATTTACGACGAGAACCGGCAACAACGACAAGGAAGTTTCCAACTAAAAAACTCCACCAACGAACAAACAACGCCAAAAGAGATCCACAATCGACAATAGTTACACCCAAAATAGCGCCCAACAACAATCGCAAACAGAACAAACTACCAACTTCCTTCAACGCGCATCACGCCGCAACACGCGGAACACTTTGCAACGCAAGTAACGCTAATAGAGAACCGGACGCAAGCAAAAGAGGAAACATCCTCGAGAGAGATACAAACATTCAAAGGAATGGTTTTCGCACAACCATAGGTTCCCAAATCGATCAAACAAGCTAGAAACGCGCATTTTCGAACAAGGGACACGATACGGAGGTCAAACCGCAAAAATATTACCCTGAAAAATTCCGAAAAATTCCACAAAATTCTAGAACATGCCACAACATAATGTGGACATGCCAGGAAAATTTCCAAGTGCCGAAATGCCACGGATACGAGGGGATACGGTACAGATACGCCGACACGCGAAGGATACGCCTAGGATATGCCGACACGCGAAGGATATACCGAGGACACACCGATATGTCAAGGACACGCCGAGGACACGCCGATATGCCAAGGATACGTCTAAGACACATCGGTACGACAAGGATACGCCGAGGACATACCGGTACGGTAAGGATACGCCGATACACCAGGGATACTCCTAGGACACGCTGATACACCAAGGATACGCCTAAGATACTCCGATACGCTGAGGATATGCCGAGGATACTCCAGTACGGTACCGATACGCGGATATGGTACGGATACGATACGGACACGATACGGATACTCTCATTTTTCCAAATATTTTTCTAAAAATTTTAGAAAAATAAAAGAGCTGTTTTTAACTACCACGAAGAAGTCCACGACGACTTTATCACCACGAACGCGCAAAACGACCCCGAAATAGGTTTCTGAACAAGGTAGGAACAATCCAACTGATACGAAGCAGGATTTGAAAACAAGACAACCCGGAAGGGATGGTCACACAACAACCGTGCCATCTGAATCACACCAAACGACCACAACACCACTAAAAGAAGAACTGAACAGTCAAAATCTCACAAACCAACCCGCACAAACTTAATTCAGTACCAGAATGACTAAGAAGTTTGATTTGAGATGTGTTGGCCAGTCACCTTCTCAAAACAATCCTTCATGTTCATTCCTACACCAAATGACATGGACTACGCACATCGGTCATGCCAAACGTCACCACAATTCGAGTCGGTGCAGTCGACTTCAAAGAGGCACATACATTCTAACCCAGCACTCATAACACAGCTGCACAATACAAAAGTAAACTCGTCTCACTGATCATACCAATCACACACCAATCCCACAACACACTCTTAACAAGCTACAAAAAGGAGACAGCATGACAAAACGAAAGTGTACAAGCGCAAACGGACACGACGCCAACGGATACGACAACAATTTGGATTCGCAATAAGACATGGTGAATAAGAATGAGTGAACGAAGGCAACCCACAAAACAAGAGTGCACGAAGTGAGGATACGATTCCTTAAGACAAGCTCTATGAAATAATTGATTCTCTACGCACGAGAAGAACTACACGTCACCACTACGACAAGCACCACAACTACGGATGCTCCACGAGCAATCGACGAGAAAATGGAGAAAGTTAGCTACAACATTATGAGTACGAAACAAGGAGCCAGAAGATCTCTCGAACAACACACAGCCTCCGCAATCGCCAACAACTGCGAACAAGAAACACGAGAAGTCGAATCGCACACTGCCGAAGGACAAGGAATCCTAGTAACGACAAGGATAAGTCACAAGTGTACGTGACAACATTTCCAACAATAATGGTAGAGACCGTCGATCAAGCACATTGATCCAAAAGAGTCGACGATACGATAAACAACCAGGGAATGGCATCCACTCACCGATCCCGCCAAGGATTGAACAAGGAGGAATTTGATATGCCAAAAGAGACACACTTCCTACGACACACTACTACCAAGATGAAGCCAAAAGGATTTCCCAAACATAATTTACCTTCTACAACCTTATGACCAAATGAGAAAATAAACTCTACTCTCGTCTTCAAATCCCAAGAAAATATATGATACCTCAATACAAAACCAAATCTTCCCAAAATAAGTCTAACTCCCAGATTACTCAACAAACCCAATTAACCAACCAAGACAAATTTTGCACAAAGCCATTTCCCAAGTTGTTCTACAACCCAACTAGCCAAACTACAACTGCGACCGCAAGGCACTAAGTAGAACGCAAATTCCTATGGGACCTCAAACCGCCAGTCAAGATCAACTCTCGCATCAAACAAGTGCAAAGTACTGTCATCACTAACCATTTGGTACTAGTCCGCAAGGAGAACCTACTAACCCAAGAATACTTCACGTCCCAAGTAAAACACACACAACCTCTACGATGACAAGACCCTACTACGCCGAGATATCCTCACTTCCCAAAGAGGGTCACAATCACGAGACTACCAAGTGCTAACACATCAATGAGCAACTACTAGTCATAATCCCATAAGCAAGGTAACCCTAAGGTCTCATAGCTCACAGAAGGAACTATACGCATCAGGGGGCCCAAACAATTCCCAAAAACCATCAATCGCAAGACTACCAAGCAAAAGGTCTATCGCACAACGAGGAAAGGAGTCAAAACTTAACCACTCGGAAAAAGTTGGCATCAACAGTGCAAACGACAAGTTCCAAATACCAACGTCAAGAGGAACGACCTTCTTCTAC
>NMUG010005500.1:0-13098 GCA_002855965.1 Monotropa hypopitys | reverse complement strand
TCATTCTTGCGAGAATCAACAGGCTTAAGAGAAGAGAATCAACTCTGGTATTCTTCGTGAATCAACGGAGGCATTCTGTTTATCCATCCTTTCCTTTTCTATTCTTGCTGAAAATCGGGAATTCCTTTCTCGATCTCAATCCATATTTCACCTCTCCTTATTTCCGCTGCATTAGGTAATCGTCTGCAGTAGTTTGGATATTTATTCATATCCAGATCTGCATCACCAGTTTAGGCCTCTTTGCAGCCAACTAGACAGCCATGACCTCCCCGTCGGACATCTGATCTAGCTCGGCACGAAGTCTATCCTCCTGCTGCCGATCTACCATGAGATGACGTTGGTCATCTGGATCTTCTCCTTTGGGGCCCCTTTGTCAGCTTAAGCGACCGTCTTTGCTTTGTCGATATGCCACATGAGGTGTCTGGCGATCACCATATCCTCAAGGAAATCTTTGAATGCACGGCAATTCGTGGTGAGATGCCCCTTCTCCTTGTGGTAAGAGCACATGAACCTATCGTTGTGCTTCATAGGAGCCCCCATCCTTCGCTCCGATCATTTGAAGAATGGATGTTTTCCGATCTTTAGGATAAAAAAAGTAGATTGGCTCCTTGAAGACCGTGGTGTGGGCAATGAACTCATAAGGCTTGGGAGTCCGACGCTCCCCGCTTTGAGTGGTATTTATTTCCTTCTTCTTAGCTGGAGTGCTGCTGTTGTGGTTGTCGGAGCAAAGGTCAATCTTGCTTCTTTCTTCTTTTGCTTCCTCCAATCTCCTGTATAGCTCAATCCTGATTATGAGCTCATTCATGATAGAAGGAGGGAATAGTACTAGGTCCTCAAACTCCCAGCTAGTGTGGTCCAAGCCAAGTTTGAAGGACGTCATGACCATCTTCTGGTCACAATCTTCAATTTCGTTGTAGAGGTCCCAATATCGGGCTATGTATTGGTGCAGGGATTCGGTTCGGACCTTACTCGTCTGAGACCGAGAAGGGAATTCACCTCTTTCTTTAGCCTGGAGCTGGTGATGAACCGGGTGAGAAATGCCGTAGAGAGATCTCGCCAAGACGCGATGGATCCCTTCGGCAGTCGGTTAAACCAGAGCAGCCCTATCTCCCCCAAGCTGGGTGGGAAGAGCTTGCACATCTGGTTGTCGGTTGAGTACAAAAGTGCACCAGATGGGTGTAGGAATCCATCTTTGGGTCATACTTATTGAACTTGGGTGCCGAGAAGCCGACAGGCATTTTTACAGCTTCGATTTCAGGGGAGAACGGAAAGGTGATCAATCTCTTATGTCGCTCAGGATCATGTCGACAAGGTTGATGGTGTTGCGCCGACTGGGCTTCCTCTTGGGACCTTTGGGTAACCTCTTACTCGGAGCGAGTGTACCTACTATCTCGGCGTTCGCTGTGCTGATGGCCTCTTATAGGGGACTGATATCATCTATTTCGGGCCGGAGATCGTGTATCCGAAACCAGGGCTCCCGGACCCAACCTTTCCAGTACGGAGATCCTCTGACTTTCTATAGGATGCTCGTTTCTGCACTGATAGGGCGAGGGGCGTCGTCCAGCACGACGACCCCCGTTTCCACCTTTTCAGCCAAAAACGCATTCCGTACTCTTGCCTAAGTGATCATGTACCGACACCTTCTCACTTCCGTAAGGTTTGTCCTTCTGCGCGGAGGCTGTCATGTAGCTTTTACTTGCTCTTCCTCCGGTGGCACTAGCCTCCGGAGTCGCTCTTTGGGTTGTGGCCTCCCTCAAGCGGATCATTTCAAGCCTCAGGGAGTCAATTTGGTTGTCCCTCTTCTCCAAATCCACCTCCAATTTTCTTATATAATGCTTGGTGGTCATCTTGTCCGGAGAGTGTGGACAGGACATAGTGGGGATCCATTCGCCGTCAACCAAGGCACGCTTGGAGAGACGGGCGGCAGTAGCCGGACCATCTGTTCCTCCACCGACGTCTCCTCCTCTGGGTCTTCGGTCGTTGACATCATTCCTTCCAAGGATCATTAGATCTTTCGAATCTATTTTTTGCTAATGGAACGTCGAATGTGGTCTGCAAAGAGTGAAGGTGATCCCCATCGGAGTCGCCAATTGTTGGGGGGTGCCTTCAACTACGAGATTCGAGTAGCAAGAGAGGGTAAGAATTTCAATCTAGATGTAAAAGAAGCGAACGTTAAACTACCGACAATGTCATTGATGGATCCTCCGATGATAAAGTCAGCAAGGTATAGAGAGAGAACTTTGACAGAGTTTGGACAAGCAAGAAATCACATATCTCTTCATCAACCCTTTGCTCATATATATAGTTGCGTCGGTGTGTGGTCCGTACGCGCTTCAGCGCGCGTGTAGGCCCCTTTTCGACAACCTGAGACAGTGCACCTGACACAGGTGGTGTGCAATTGGGCGACTGAACGGCGACCGACAACCTGGAGCAGTGTGCATCTTGACATGCGGCGAAAGTGTAGGTTGCGGAACCCAAGGAAGATGCCTTCTGCGGTCGAGGACACGACTCTCGAGCCGACGTGGCAATCCTCCCGAAGCAGTGCCGATGCCCCGGATGATGTGGTCGAAGGAAGCATCGTGGAACTCAGACATTCTGTCTCATGCCGGACGGTTCCCGTTCTGTGCCGGTCCTTCCTTTTGCTATTGATGCTGACGTGGCACCTGCCTGGACTGGTTTGTCGTTTCTCTATTTTGGCCCAACAGTCTTGATAAAAAAATTAGAAAGTAAAAAAATTCTCACCAAAAGCCCAAAAAGTTCATTAAATATGAAAAAATCAAAAAAATAATGTTTCAATGTCTTTAATGTCTTAACTTTTATCAATTACTTCGTATTCAAATAAAAATATACAATTGTCTGATTCCTCTCGTCAAGATGAATGATAACAAAAAAATGACGAAACACCATACAAAAAATCGTAAAAATATCAAATAAAGACCACTGCCTAAAAAAATAATTAGTCCAACGTACCTCTGATTCACAGACTGGCTTATATGCCAAAATAGAACTTGGATTCAGAACATGGATTCACCCAGACAAATACCTAGAACTTGGATTTAGAACATGACTACTTTGGACCACATTCTATATCTAGTGTGCAAGAGAGCCTCAGGAAAACATCATGGGATACCAATGCACAACCAGGAATAATTCAGTTGGACAATTTGCAAACCTCAATACTAAAGAAATCAACTTGCCTAGAAAACAATATGCTTCTAACTTTGACCATATTTGTAAAGCGAAGCACTCGTAAGTCCATACCATTCAAGTAGTGCATAAGAGGAGTCGAATTGCACATACTTTTAGAAAAGAAATAAACCTAGTTTTGACCACAAAAGCAATGTGGCTGATCCTACCATATTCACAATTGTGATTATTTAATGATGGTACCAAAAAGGTTCAGCTCATGACGTTTAATAGATTGTAATCAACTTTAAACCAAAACAATGTCTAATGTGTGCATGATTTAAGACAAATTGTTCAACTTCAAGAGGAAATAAGCAGTGGGTTGTAAATTACCTCGGTTTTCTATGAACCAGTTGATTCAGGCTGGACGTTCGGTAACGAAATTGGTGTCAGTGGAGGTGATCCAATCTCTTCAACCATTTTCAAAGTTTGTGGTGCCCCCAACGGCGCAGACACAGTTGATATATCACCGCATTGTCCCCTGGAGGGTATGGAAAAACTACGAGGGACTGACTGAGGAGGTGTTGGCAATGGGGATGCCCCACTGGACGCCAATTTATGTGCAGCATGAGTTTCTGGACGTTTAGACACCAAGGGGCCTGAATATCCAATCTTATTCAAAGGTCCCGAAGCAAAATTGGGAGCTCTGTTATTGGCTGGGGGTCTAGGAAGCTCATGAAGCTCACTTATTTTTGGTGATGACACAAAAGTAGTGGAGGCATTTGAAGAGAGTTTTGGAGATGATGATGATTGTGGAGCCATCTGAGTACGTAGGAGAGGTCCAGAAAATAGCATAGGTGGTCCAGTTGAGGAGATTGGTCCAATAGCAGATAAACCATGCTTGTTTGGCCATGACATACCAGTCAATGGACCAGAAAAAGCATGTCTTCTGAATTTTCTGGCATCAGAAGTAGCAGATTGATCGTGCTTCTGTGATGCGAACTCCTCAGCCAAAGGAGGGGATATGATAGTCGATTTGATATTATTATTGCTGTCTTTGAGTACTGGTGGTTGACTTGGGACATTCAGTCTTGATACTTTCTCATTTCCCACCATCTTTTCGTGCTTTTTCTGTTCTAAAGGACCGCTAAGACTTGCATATCTTGTTCGAGGAGTTTGGGTATCAGATCCAGTAAAAACTGAACCCTTTATTTCATGTGGTGTCGGAAGTACATAAGAATGATATTTCTGTGAGGATAAAGGGCGTAGTTGTCTAAACCTTTCAGCAGGATCAAATTTCTTCTCAGCAAAAAGTGGTGCTGATTGACTGCTACCCTTATGTTCCCTGATGAAAGCAACAGAATCCCCTCCAGGGTTTCTTGCTTTCTTTGTCTGCATAATTGAAAAAGAGGCATATATGATAGTACCAAGGTGTCAAGTAAATAACAACAAATAAACAGCTACAATTATTTAAAACGTGTACCCCATCTTCAAGTACCTACCGTTCAGCATTCCATAGTAGCTACTTTTGAATGCAAAGAACTCCTCGCTTTCATTTTTTTTTTCCTTTGGAAGTAACAAGGGTGCAAATTTCAAACCTATGACCTCTAGTTTGGAAGGGCCAGGCGGTACGGCCATACCAACTGTTGTAGCCATAGCTATTTTTTATTACAACTCACTAAATGCATCTAAACAAATCTGCATCCGCATTACAGAGAGAGAAATGACTTCCTGCTTATTATCAAAGTGTGAATAGGATTTCTGGTTCTATACCTTAGTTGCATCCACTGTAGCGACTTGGGGAGATGTAAGGTCCACAGATTCCACACTGTCCACCTGCAGAAAACTATGCACATTAGAGTGATAATGCAAGGGAGAGTACACAATTATATAGGACACACAACGCCTACTTAGGAAATAATGAATAAAGGAAAGCAAAATCAAAGGAATCAATTACATATTTACTGGACTCCTAAACTAGAAACAGAATAATCATAAGATATATTAGAAATCTTTAGAATATACTGAATATTCTCACACACACACTTAAACTCATGATGATTGCATAGAGGTCATTGAAAATTTGTCCAATAAGAACTAGAAATGAGCAGCATTGTGAGTTTTAGTGAAGCAATCAACAAGCTGAAGAGTGAATGGAACAAAAGGTAGAGAAATAATGTCAGCTTGAATATGATGAGGAGTGAGATGATAGTAGATTTTAATGTGCTTGGTGCGCTCATGAAAAACAGTATTATGAGCAATCTGAATAGTACTCCGATTGTCACGCCCCGAATTTTCAAACCTTTTTTTTTTAAAACATTTATTAAATGGGGAAAGCAACATGGCTCATCACAAAGAGAATAAATTCTACGTTACAACACCTCCCATTGCATCACACATGAAAATCCAAAAGTAAATAAATAGATAAAAGCATGAGTTCCAAACCATAGAATGGGTAGAAGAGAACAAGATGCCAATGTTGAAGTTATTACAAAACATGAGTCTAGTACAACCCTCAAAATGGGTATTTCCAAAACCAAAAAGAATGCGTAGATCTTGATGGCTACCCAAAAATCCCACAATCTTTAAGGAGCTCCCAAATCTTCAAATACTGGACTTTTTCCTGTAAAACCTTAAAAAAAGGGCGTGTCACGCCAAAGTAGGAAATATCTATAACTAACATGTTAATAGTTGGCGTGACTAGTGTGTGCCATGAACATGAACAGAAATATATATCAAGCATGAAAGAGCTACTAGATGCATGGCAATATATCCCACTACTCACACATTAATATCTATACACAAGGGGGATGAGAGTAAAACGAAGAGCAGAGTAACTAACCAAGTACTCTATCATACCAATACATTTATTTCATTTTTCTTTATTCATAGAATATAAAAATGAGTCCACACATGTTCCGACACTTACACAATATCAAGACTAGGGGATTCCGTCGTAAGTCTATCCCTTAAGTGTTTTAGACTCATTATCCTTTCTTTCTTTCAACATATAGAAGCAACCCGAGATTTTGTCACAAGCACAGTTGGTTCATTCGTTGATGGATGTGCCAAGGAGCATCTAGCCAAGTCCCTCCAAGGCGATCCCAATATGTCATAGAGTTATTGATAGGGTGGGTTTAAGGTGGTAGCTCATCAACTCACCGACCTTACCCCTCCGTCATTCCCCAAGTACGTTGGGAGGGCTACGCGACCCCCATTGTGCACAATGTCGCGGGTGGAGCGACCACCCCGGAAACCATCTAGCCAAGTCCGTTTCCGACCACTTATATTATTTCCCTATCGGTATTGCTTACACGCCATCCCGAGCCACGCGAATGTGAGTAATCTTTGTTTCATTTACAATATCTCGAACCACGCGGATGCATTCAATTCAATCTAGTGATACAAGGGGTGTCATTCTCGTATGTATTCGTCAACGCATTTACATCGTACAAGGGCTTAGTAATTTCACAAGGTGATCACAATCCGTTCAATTTTCATTGATCATAGCATATGCCCCAACCCCGCTTATTAATACTCAAACATACTTAATTTCACGTGGAGAACTTCAATTTAACTATTCCACTCCCTTAGAACCAAAACCCCCAAATTCCGAAAATTAAAGTACCATGATTTTAGGGCTTTTTACATGAGGGTTCACAATATAAAATTGAACTCATTAATGGGTAGCTACGACCCTAGGGACTCCATTACACCCATTAATTTCATTGTTAGACCACAAACCCTAGGTCAAAATCATCACATAGCATACCCACAAAAATCTACATCAACATGCATAAAATTCAATAAGGAGAAGAGAGAGAGCACAACTATAAACATGTATAGTCATAGAAATCTCCTACCTTAGTGAAGCTTGAGAAACCCTAGACTTTGAAACTTTGACGAGTGACGAAACTATGGAGCTTCACGCGTAGATCTCCTCGCTAGGAACAACATTTGTGCTTTGGATTTCTTGATTCAAGGCCTCTAGCTCCAAGGGTTGAAGCTTGAGTGATGGAGCTCCAATGGAGTTTGAGAGAGAGAAGAGAGAGATTAGAATGGGAGAAATGAGAGAAGGGCATTCTGGACGAATTTTAGGTGTTGGGTCGACTTAGGGTGAAAAGACAACATTGCCCTACATTTAAAACACAAAAAATCGCACAACAGCACTTCCCCGTCCAGACGGAGGTCCTCCCGTCCGGACGAAGACCCCTCCCCGACCGGACGGACAGTGCAGAGGTTCAGGATGGACCAACACACTGCAAACCATTTCTGTAATTCGACCCCGTCCGGAACAATTGCAACCCCCGTCCGGACGGGAAACCCCTGAAAGCTCCAGAATTGGCTGCAACTCTTCCAACTCCTTTGCGACGCGTCGAGACACACTTCCCCAATGTTACATACATTTCCTCGACGACCTAAGGCTATTCCATGGTCTTCCAAAAGAATCATAAACGTCGATACATAATTAATAAGTAAGTTAACGCGTCGAATTATATTTAACGAATGGAAAATTTGGATCGTTACATGTAGGAGAAAACTAAGGAGCATTAAAATCAGAAAAAAGCCAACGAAGTCAAATAATCTCAGCAATGGTCTCAGCCATAGCACGATATTTAGCCTCAGCAATAGAGCGAGCAATAACATATTATTTCTTGCTACTCCAGGAAATAAGAGAATCCACAACAAAGACACAAATACCTGAGGTGGACTTGTGATCCATCACATTACCAGCACAATCGGCATCAACATAAGCATGCAACTCCAATGAAGAAGTGGAAGCCAAAAAAAGGCCCTGAAATATTGTATCTCAGACATACCGCAAGTAGGACTGTAAATGAACTGATCTGTTCGCGAACTATTAGAGGCTAAATTCGGTAAGAGATCATTCGAGTTCGATTCATTTATTAAATGAACCGAACATGAACCTCAATTTTAGGCTCATTTGATAAATGAGCCGAACCTGAGCATAATAGTATTCGGTTCTACTAGGCTCGCGAACGTAGAATATATATACAAAATAAAAATTTTATGTACAAATTTATAGATAAATGAATTTATATGTGTAAATATATGTTTGTATAGAATAAAATTCTCAAATTTTGTGAATATATAAACTTATATAGATATGTTTCTTATAATTAAGTATGTAGAAAACTTATTTATTTATAGCCTAGACCCTTATGCATGTATAAATAGGTGTTAATTTTTCGCTCGTTAAGATTCATGAACACGTTCGAGTTCGAGTCAAACCTAGAAGAGTTCAGTTCGAGCTCGGCTCGTCAAATTTTCACTAAGTTCGAGTTCGCTAAAATCTTAACAAACTGAACCCGGACATTTTAAAGTTCGTCTCGATTCGGTTCATTTGCAACCTCAACCGCAAGATACGCAACAAAATAGACCAATGAATATATCGTAGGACAGAAATAAACTTAAAAATGTGAACTTGAGAGTTAAACTAACCTAGAAAGGGGGTGAATAGGTAGTTTGTTATAAATTAAAATTTCTACCAAGTTAAAGTTTATCAGTTTAAACTTGGGTTCACTAAAATTAATTTGTCACATGAAATTAAATGCTAGAAGGAGGCAAAGAGAAAATGGAGAGGAGACGCGAGATATACGTGGAAAAAGATTTAGGGTCGGAATAACCCTAAACCAAAAAACCACGGGGTCCTAGTCTACTATTTTATTACAACTATCAAATAAGTTTCAACAAGTACAAGACAAAAGGCGAATACCCCTGAAACCCTAGTTCTTAATCTTGTTGATGTAGCTCTCCCAAACTCCTTATCTTGACTTGTTGCAAACCACGAGCGTCCCGCCCAATCTCCGAATCACTGTCGGCTCCAAGTCCCCTTGGCCAAATAGTAGATAGACCGTGCAATGCAATTATGCAATGAAATCATGCATTAACAAAATGCTTAAAAACAATCAAAACAAGAAACAAGTCTTGAATTGATACACAATGAAAAACGGTTAAGTCTTTCGTAAATGAATATGAATGATTCTTGATAGAATCAATCAAACACAAGGAAACAAATTCCTACAAACAATAAGTTAAATTAAAAAACACAAAACTCAAAACACTTAGGGAAATTTTTCACAAAAGATTAATTTAATTTTTGTATTTAAAAATCTAACAAAAAAATTAATTTTCCTAAAGCTGGTATATTGAATTACTAATAGAAAGAAATTGGAATGCTGTTAGACAGATTCCCTCCCTCTATTCGTCCCATCACAGAAATACAAATCATAAAACTACTCTACTATATTGAATATTCCCTCCTCCTATTTATAGTTGGCGAAGGAGTTACAAAGAGGTTACAAGGAAGCTAACTAACTTCCACCTGACTTCCACTATCTCATACTAACTAAATGTAACAGAAAATACCAACTAACTGTATACAATCATAACATTTCCTGCTCTTTAAAAACAGCCTTGACCTCAAGGCTGGAAATGAGGAAATTTGAGAAGAAGCTCTTTGCAATCTATCCACGTGGCATCCTCCGGAAATGAATCTGACCACTGAACCAGCCACTGAACCACAGCATGATTATTCTTCTTCACTTGTCTTCTGTCCAAAACTGCGATAGGTTCAACTTGGATGTTACCATCGTTTGTAACAGGTGGTAAGGTTGGGTGTGCCACTACGTTTTGCCCCAACTTTTTCTTTAAGAGTGATACATGGAATACTGGGTGTATTTTTGCATCATTAGGAAGTTGTAACCTGTAAGCCACAACACCAATTCTCTCTATCACCTGGAATGGACCATAAAATCTAGGGGCTAACTTCATATTTCTATGAAGAGCCACAGTAGCTTGTTTGTAGGGTTGTAGTCTGAGATAAACCCAATCTAGGACCTGAAATTCCCTTTCTGATCGATGAGCATTAGCATAATGGGTCATCCTGTTTTGAGCAAGTTGTAAGTTTTCTTTAAGCATGGCCAAGATTTTAGCCCTTTCAATACTCCATTCATCCACTGCCGCAACAGGAGAATGTCTTATGACAGAAAACGTATGATCTGGGGGTTCTTGGCCATAGACAGCATAGTAAGGAGTTGTCTTGATAGAAGTATGGTAAGAAGTATTGTACCACCACTCAGCCAGAGATATCCACTTAGCCCACTGCTTAGGAGGGTCACCTGTCATACACCTTAAGTAATTCTCTAAACATTTGTTCAAGATCTCTGTTTGTCCATCCGTTTGTGGGTGGCAGGCTGTGCTCAAACAAAGTTTACAGCCTTGCAAGGTGAAGAGCTCATGCCAAAATTGGCTGGTAAAAATGGCATTTCTATCCGAAACTATGGTAGATGGCAAACCATGCAACTTATACACTTGATCAAAGAAAATCTATGCCACATCCTTAGCTGTATATGGGTGTGAAAGGGTCATGAAGTGCCCATACTTAGTAAGTCTGTCCACCACCACCAGAATGACAGACTTACCTTGTGATTTAGGAAGGCCTTCAATGAAATCCATTGATATGTCAGACCATACTCTTGTGGGAATGGGTAGGGGTTGTAGTAATCCCGGATATTTAACAGCTTCACTTTTATACCTCTGACAAATATCACATTCAGAAATGAAAGTGATAACTTCCTTCTTAAGCCCGTTCCAATAAAAATTCCTCTGTAACCTTTTTGCAGTCCTCTCTACGCCAGAGTGTCCCCCAATTGCAGAACAATGGAATTCTTGAATAAGTTGTTGCTTTAAGGCCAGCGCATCTCCCACCACCAATCTACCTTTGTATGTGAGCAAGTCATTTTCCCACAAAAAACCCTTGTGAGAATTTGAATCTTGGATCAATTCTGTGATCTTTAATTGTAATGACTGATATGAATCCCAACTCTGCTTGATGTCTGACAGCCAACTAGATGATACCTGAGATAAAGCATGGAGAGTAGCAGGTTCAGGTATGGCACTGGTAGTATCCTCTCTTCTAGATAAGGCATCAGCAGCTTTATTTTCCTTACCACATCTGTAGGCTATTTTATAGTCAAAACCCATCAGCTTGATGATCCATTTCTGTTGGAAAGGAGTGCCCACCCTTTGTTCTAACAAAAATTTCAGACTTTGATGGTCTGTTTTGATGCAAAAATGCCTGCCCAATAGATAGGACCTCCACTTTAAAACAGCTAACACCACTGCCATCAATTCCTTTTCATAGGTTGATAAGGCTTGTTCTCTTTCAGTCAACCCCTTGCTCCAAAAAGCTATTGGATGCCCTTCTTGCATTAACACAGTCCCTAACCCCTTTCCAGAAGCATCTGACTCAACCACAAATTCCTTATGATAATCTGGCAAAGCTAAGACAGGTATAGTAGTCATGGCAGTCTTAAGAAGCTCAAAAGCTACAGTAGCCTCAGGTGTCCAATGGAAAGAGTCCTTCCTTAACATTTGATTGAGGGGTGTACAAATCTTCCCATAGTTTTGAACAAATCTTCTGTAATAACCTGTGAGTCCCAGAAATCCTCTCAAACCTGTTAAGGTAGTAGGTCTAGGCCACTCAATCATGGTTTGAATTTTGGTGGGTTCAGCTGCAACCCCTTTCTTAGATACCAAGTGTCCCAAATATTCAATCTCTTGTTTCCCAAATTCACACTTAGATCTTTTAGCAAACAGCTGATTTTCCCTTAACAGATGCAGTGTAGTTCTCAAATGATATAGGTGGTCATTCCATGTCGTGCTATACACTAGTATATCATCAAAAAAAAACTAGTATAAAGTGTCTGAGATGGGGTCTAAAGATCTCATTCATCAAGCTTTGGAATGTTGATGGAGCATTGGTTAAACCAAAGGGCATAACCAAAAATTCATAATGACCATCATGTGTTCTAAAAGCAGTTCTATTAATGTCCAGAGGTGAGACCCTTATTTGATGATATCCAGACCTGAGGTCTAACTTAGAGAAGTACTTAGCACCCCAAAGTTCATCTAAAGTTCATCAATGGCAGGTATTGGAAATTTATCCTTAATAGTGGCCTGGTTCAATGCCCTATAATCAATGCACATCCTCCAGCTGCCATCTTTTTTCTTAATCAAGAGCACAGGTGAGGAATAAGGACTGACACTTGTCCTAATAATACCAGAGTTCAGCATTTCAGAAACCTGTCTTTCTATCTCAGACTTTTGGAAGTAAGCATACCTGTATGGTCTCACATTTGTGGCTTCCACTCCTGGCTTCAAGGGAATGCAGTGGTCATGTGATCTATAGGGAGGTAAACCTTTAGGCTCTTGGAAAACATCCACATATTCTTCCAACAAATTTTCTAACTCAGGTGATAATTCTCCTTCCTCCTCTTGGTTCTAAGCTTGCATAGAATATACTTGTGCTATTACCCCTTGACCCTGCTTTTGTATCACTCTTTCATGGTATTTGTTCCCACTGCTTTAGATTCAGACATCTGACCTCCTCTTATTACATGCCTCTTATCCTTCAACTGGAACTCCATATTCAAATTCTTGAAATCCCACTGTACTGGACCTAAAGTAGCCAGCCATTGAATTCCCAATACCATGTCACACCCTTTAAACGGCAGTAACCTCATGTCGGCCTGAAAATTTGTGCCTTGCATCTCCCATTGTGAATTTCTGCATATTGCAGTGCTCACCATTTTAGTTCCATCTGCCACTGAGACTGGTGATGGTTCTGTTTCAGAGACTTTTATCCCCATCTTCTTGATTACCTCAGGATTCAAGAAGTTGTGAGTGCTGCCCGAATCAATTAAAATCATAATCATTTTTTTCTTAATGTTACCTTTCACCCTCATGGTTCTGTAAGAAAGTGAACCAGACAAGGCATTCAACGAAATTTGTAATTCATCCTCCTTCTTGAATTCCTCCTTCCTGGATTTCTTTTTCCCCCTTGTCTTCTTCCTGCTCTTGGTCTGTTCTTGGTCTGAAAGATCCTCTCCTTCCAAAGCATACAGTTGTTGTTTTTTACAGACATGCGCCTTCTTGAATATTTCATCA
>NMUG010005499.1:0-13097 GCA_002855965.1 Monotropa hypopitys | reverse complement strand
TTGAGTGTCGACTGGGATTTCGAACTAGTTGCTTGTGAGATTGAACCTTCTTTAAATATTGCAATAAAATAGTAGACTAGGACCAGTGGTTTTTTTGGTATAGGGGCCACCTCCCTATATCTTTTTTCCACTTATATCTCTGTGTCTCTCTCCATTTACTCTTTACCTCCTTCTCTGTATTTGGTGCATGCAATACAAGTGATCATAATTTTAATTCAACATAGAATTTAAAATTAACATTAAAAAGATTAAAAATTTTAATAACTAACCCATTCACCCCCCTCTGGTTAGTTCTAGCTTCCGCACCCTGTTTTTCACCATCTATCATCGAAGAGATCAAGATCCTCCAAGCAAACGACCCAAAGTTGCAGAAAATCCAGGAAAGCATCAAAGACCAACCAGAAAGTGAGTTCACCATACAAGAAGGCCTCCTCAAGTTTCGAAACCGAATATGCGTACCCAACCTGGAAGACCTCAAACGAAAGATCATGAACGAAGGGCACAAGTCAAGATTTGTGATTCACCCCGGGAGATCGAAGATGTACCAAGACCTCAAGAAATCATACTGGTGGATGGGCATGAAGCAGGATATAGCCAACTACATCGATCGATTCCTTGAATGTCAGCAAGTCAAAGCACTACGCCAGAAGCCAGCAGGATTACTTCAACCTCTGCCAATCTCTAAGTGGAAATGGGAAGACATCACGATGGACTACGTCATAGGATTCCCTCGAACCGTCAAAGGCAACAACGCAATATGGGTCATAGTCGACCGCCTCACCAAGTCAGCTCACTTTATTCCGATCAAAAACACGTATTCAATGGATCAAATGGCAGCAACCTACCTCTGAGAGATTATTCGATTACACGGTACACCTATTTCAATTACATCCGATAGAGACCCTCGTTTTGTGTCTAGATTTTGGAAATCATTACAGAAAGCAATGGGGACAGCATTGAACTTCAGCACTGTCTTTCATCCCCAAACCGACGGCCAATCAGAAAGGACGATTCAGACGTTAGAAGACCTTCTTCGAGCATGCACTTTGGAATTCCAGGGAAGTTGGGAAGAGCACCTACCCTTAGCAGAATTTGCCTACAACAACAGCTATCAAGCCAGCATCCAGATGTCACCATTCGAAGCATTGTACGGTAGGAAGTGCAGATCACCAGCATGTTGGACAGAAGTTGGAGAAGAAGCGCCCACAGGACCAGAAATTGTGCAAGAAACCACCGAGAAGATCAAACTCATTCAATACAAACTAAAGATAGCCCAGGACCGACAAAAGAGTTATGCAGATGCACGACGAAGGGAAGTAGAGTTCCAGAAAGGAGATAAAGTATTCTTGAAAGTCTCACCTATGAAGGGTGTCATCAGATTTGGAAAGAGAAGGAAGCTCAACTCCCACTACATCGGACCTTTCGAGATCCTTGAGAGAATCATGCCAGTCGCCTACCGATTAGCACTCACTCCAGAGTTGGCCAATGTTCACGACGTATTCCACATATCGATGCTTCGGAAGTATATATCCGATCCTGTACATATTCTAGTTCAAGCTACCATCGAGATTGAGAAGAATTTGGCATACGAAGAGAGGCATGTTCGAATCATGGATCGACAAGAGAAGTAGCTCAGAAATAAAGTCATCTCACTCGTCAAAATCTGGTGGGCAAACCAGTCAGGAAGCGAAGCCACTTGGGAGAAAGAGAGCGATATGCGCCTAAAATATCCGCAACTATTTGACTAAGGTATAATACTATCCATACATCTTTTATGCAACCATTTAAAGTTTGAGGGACCAAACTTTTTAAGGTGGGGAGGATGTGAGGCCTCGACCTGAATAAATAAATTAAATAAAGTTTATTATATTTATTTAGAATTTTTTGAGATGTCTTAAAAATTAATTAAAGCCAAAATGAATCTTAAGGCGAGCTAAGGCCTGTGAAATGAGAAGAAAAAGGGTTAAGTTAGGCTACGAGCCCAAGAAAAAGAGTTAAAAAGCCAAGGAGAAGCCCAGCCCAAAGCTGTCCGAATCCTCCAGGCCGGACCATCCCGGGTCGGCCCAGCCGACCAGCCCAGTCTGGATCCGCACAGCAAAACCGGCTGCGCGACAGCTCTGCCAACACGTCCCATCCGGACTGACCCGCCGCCTAATGCGGATGGGACAACACAGTCGCAGGTTGCAGACTGTCAAGTCAGGTGCTCAGACCTGACCGAGATGGGACATCACCCTGACCCGTTCGGCTAGGTTAAGGAAGGGTCTAATCAAAGCAATTAATGACCCCAACTACCACCTTAGAACCCCTATATAAGCATTCCCTTCCCAAGCATTCAAGTCCCACCAGAAAATCCTCCCGAACACTTATTCTAGAGAGAGAAAGAGCCATCCCTAAGCACTTAGCCATTTGGCACATCTGTTCGGCCAAGCTTTGCCCGAACAGCCTCAACCCTTCAGCAGTTCTTCCATCCTTCGGATCCCCTGTTCCACCTCTGTCCGGACCTGCATTCCCGGACGACTCTCATCTCGGCCAGACCCTTGCCGGATCAGGAGCTTTTCTTAGGTACATTCTAAGTCTTTTGGATAGTAAACATGTCCTTATGTTTCTGCTGGGCAAGCCCTCTAAGGGACTTAGCCGCACTCAGCTCAGCTCGCAGAGAACCTTTAGCTCTGCCGGAGCACTTCACCTTAGCATATTGTTCGGCCCCAAGCCAAATAGGTCCGGAGTATTCCTTGGACCCTCCCGCTGAACCTTACTTCAGCTCAGCACACTTCCCTGGACCTCCACAGTACCTTAATCAATCCTTTTCAAGCATTTCCGACCTCCCATATGCCGAAGCACTGCAGCTCGGTAGAATGGACGGACCACTATTTACATGCTCACTCATTTCTGTTCGGCTATACACCTTAGTGTTCGGCCAATCGATCCCTTGGGTTTGTAGCTCCCTTGTCAACCTTTTCGAACAATCAAAATGCCCATAAGCATTGTTCCCGAGCTGCCATTGTTCGGCAGAAGCCTTGATGGCTGCTCGGCAGAACGGTAAATTGGGATCCGTCCATCCTTTCTCGGCTGAGCCTCGTCTTGGTCGGCAAACATTCCAGAAACTAATAATCTAGTCTTGTGACTCATTTCGACCTATCGTAACCCCGAACCACTTGATTACCACACTACCTCAGATCGGCAGCTCGTCTGGCTGTTCGGCAGACTCCCTGTTCGGCCAGCTCTTAGCTCGACAGGAGTCTTTAGTTCGGCAATGTTTAGCCCAACACCCTGCCAGCTCGGCAGAGCTCTACTCGGCCGACTCTTAAGCCCGACAGCCCTCTGCTCGGCTGCTCGGCAAATCATAGGAAAATGTTTAAAGTCAAACACTGAGCTCGGCAGTAAGGCCTTCGGTCCAGAATGACCATAGACCAACCATTGTTTAATTTCCCGAACTAGGCCAGTCGGTCACTGTCCTCCGGACAGAATGCTTCGTCCAGAAGCTTGACTAGCCGACCAATGGAAGTTCGGCCAAACCTGTCCAGTAGCCCAGCTCGGCAGAATAGTGTTAGATAGTATGAATCATGTTAAAGCTCAGAAATAATATTTTTAAGTCATCTTTTGGCAGATTTAAGGATTTAAGGTTAGTAGAAGATCATTCCAAGAATTAAGGTGAATCATTGTATATCTTGTTTACTCGTACAGCTTTATTAAACATGCTAATCATTTGAGAATGTATTTTTATGCTATTGAGCATTCACTCTATTATATTGTCCTTTCACAAAAAGGAAATAGCATGTACTCTTCTTCTATTACCATGGATTGGCAAACAGGAAAGATTTTATGATTGAACGGCATGAACGGTGACACGGTAGCTCGCCGCCGGGGGCGGAGTCAGAAACCGGCGAGGAGAGGGAAATAAGGGATCAATAGCCAGATTGATCACAGTGATATCACGACTCTGCATTTTATGCTATCTGGGGTAGCTCCCCAGGGATTACTGGTAACCATGAATTGCAGCATGATAAAATCATGTCGAAATATCGAATGAATATGGAAATGAACATGCAAACAAAAATAAGCTATGTGCTGAAGGACACTGAGAAGGCTATAGGCTTGACTTGGAAACGCACATACAGATACAGGTTTTTGGGCTAATAAGCCCCACGTATTATGTTCAAAAGGAAGGAAACAAGATTTTGATAACATATCGTTATCCATGGAAACTTGTAGCCTTGATATATTGTGATTCGCTCTAGCTTTTAGCTTATGCATTTTTCTAAAACCTTTTTCAGGTACTGATGAAGAATAGCTTGGAGATTAGCCCCTTATTGCACTTCCGTTTTATTATTACCTCTCTTTGATGTACCACTGTTGTAGAGGCAATTTATAAGCCTCCCTTTTTGATGTATTATTATTGATCATTAATGAAAATCATGCACAATGAGTTTTGTTCAACGCTTCCACTATATTATTGTTATGAAATCCCTAAGCTCACTATTAGTAGGCCTTTGCGAGCTTGCTCGTTGGCCGGTCATGGACCCCGATTAGGGTTGGGTCGTGACAAAACGTGTCTGCTTGCTTTAGGACAATAATGGCTAAACATAGTCATAAAGACCAATCCCTTTATTATATTGAACATTTCATCTGTGGATAACCATTTCTTTTCACAAGGATTAAATAACCATTTCATTTGATAACATCACATGAATTATGTAAAACCCCATCCCAAATGAATAGGATTTTCATAATTAAGTAAGTTATTAGAGATGTTTTCAGAATTTTATTTAGTATTTAAAGCATTTTGGGTTTAGTGTAATGGACCCGTGGGAAGATCTAAAGAAAGTGAGCTAGGAAGCCCAAATGGGAGGAGCCCAGCCGCTCAGGAGAAGGCCGAACCAATCTGGTCTGGGCCAGCTCAGGCAAGCCCAGCCCACTGCACAACCAACTACCCCAGTTCGGAATCGGCCGAACCAACCCGACCCGCCTCGGCCAGAGCGCGGTCAGACTGAATCACTGACCTTGTCAGCTGTCAGATGGATGGGACAGATCATCCTAGGATCCCTTTTGCTTCACCCAATGTTCGGGGCATCCGAGGTAGTCAGAGAGTCAGACCTGAGCAGTCGACATGCATACAATGCCGCATGCATGTAGCTCGGTAGACCTGAGGATGGGTCAATCCTAGCATTTAATGAGACCCAATCCCAAAGGCCTCCGTGGGTGTATAATTAGGACCCTCCCAAGCATTCAATTTTCACACCAACTCCTTCTTGCATTCAAAACTTCTAGAGAGAGAAAGAGAACCATTTTGCCAAAATTCTGGTGCTCGGCAAAACCCCTAGACGAACACTTAGAATATTTTCTAAGTGCAGTGACCCTCCGGACCATCTGTTCCACCAGGAGCTCCATTAGGCCTTAGCTCGGTGAACCATTCGGCAGACCAGAAGAACCCCATTGTCCAAACCAGTTTTCCTCGAAGTGCTCTGTTCGGTAGAAGCTTATCAGGACAGCCCCTGTGAACTCAGGTAAGCACTTAGTCCTTCGGCCATATGTTATCATGTTTTGTTCTTACCTTTGTTTCGGCAAGTCCATCAGAGGACCTGGATGCACTAACCTTTTCTCGACAACCCTTCCTTTGGCTTAACCGAAGCAACTCAGACCCCTGTTCCTTAGCTCGATAGCTCGGCAGCTCGGCACTTGGCCAACCAGTCCAGGCAAAACCTATTTGACCCTCCAGCTGAACTTGCTTCATCTCGGCAAGCATGCCGGGCCATCTCATAAACACCCCTGACCTTCCCGTATCATTTGTCGACCTCCCACTTGTTGGAGCACTTCTGCTCGTCAAAGGGATAGTCCGCCTCTGAGCATCCTTAGTCTTTTGAGCTCGGCAAAGCATCCAGTAGCTTGGGCAATCAGCCCTGAGGCCTTATGGTCACCTTATTAGTCTTTTCGACCCATAGTTATGCCTGAAGCATCACTTTCTGTACTACCTTAGTCCACCAATACCCTTTGTTTAGCATCTCAGCAGAACCCTTGCTCGGCAAACTCTCTGTTTGGCAGAGCTTCTGTTCGGCAGAGACTTAGCTCGGCACAAGGACCCTTCGGTCCAGGAGACTCCAGAACATTAGTAAAGGTGACCAGAGCAGCTTGGACACTTTACGCCGACAGTTCGGCAGCTCAGCTTAGTTCGGCAGTAGGCCTAGTTGTTCGGCATAAAGCTTAGTTGTTTACTTATGTTTTATGGCAGATTTGAGGTATTAAATCCAAAAGGAATCAACCCAAGAAAAGGTGAATCTTTACATGCCTTACTTACTCGTATTTTTCCTCACTTGCTCACTCGTTTTACAAGTTGTTATTATGACTATTGAGCCTGGAAAATCTACTATGTTATCACTCTTGCAAATTAAAAGAGAAGAGCTTGTGAAAACCCTTTTTACATAGATAAGCAAAATGTGGAAAATGTTTTATATGATTATCGACACGGACATAACATGGCCATGGAATACGGTCATAAATAGATAAGAGCCCGAATGCTGGGGGCAGGGTCAGATACCATGCATACAGGGACATGCTATAAGGTGGGACCAAACCAGATGGTCATCGGATGATATCATACCACTTGCAAATTTGTGGGGTAGCTCCCCTTGTTTCTGGTACCGTGGAGGCTGTGATTGGTTGGCTTGATTAGACTAGTTGAAAGTCATACATTTCGGATGGAATATCCAAAGCAATCAATATGCACTTGTTGCAGGTTCATGCGTGAGAGATGCTGAAATCTGATATGACCAGAATGGGTCAATGATACTACTCTTGAGGCTATTGAGCCACTCATACTATGATTATCTGAAATGATTTACTGCAGGAAATGATTTGGTTGTCCATGAAACTAGTAATTTGGGAATATATTGAATTCACTCTAGCTTTATAGCTTATGCGTTTTTCTAAAACTCTTTTTAGGATTTGAGGAGCAGGAATATGAGCACTTGGAGTTTTTATATCTCAACTTTTAATTATCATATGTATCAGCCCATGGGGCTTTCATTGTATCTCCGAATTAATGAATGAATTGTTGTGGGTAATTTTCTAGTGATGCACTCTCTAGGTTAATTCACGCTTCCCACTATTATTCAATCTAAAATTGTTCGATGAATCCTGAAACTCATTAAATAGGACCTTTAGCAAGCTTGCTTGTTGGCCGGTCATGGCTCATGTATGATTGGATCATGACAACGGTGGTATTAGAGCAAAGTTTTCGGATTTCGAACAAACCCAGAGTTAGGACCAAGGCACTCACTAGTTACAATAAGAAAATCTGTTAAAATTTGGAGATAAAACTTATTTATACCTGTATGCGCATGTTTTAGCTATGCCTAGCAACAGTGGCAGCAGTTATGATAGCAGCGACTTCTCTAACAGCGATTCTGAAGGCGATCACGAGATAGTACCACCTCCAGCGGTACAACAAGAAGAAGAGGAAATCTATATAGTAAACGAAGACGTTGAATAATAGGCACACGCTGATTCTGTGACAATCACTTCTGATCTTGTAGCCCAAGTTGCAGTGCGTTTCGAAGATAACACAGAGGAAGAAGTTCGGGGAATGATCAATTATCACCTGCAGCTATTAGAACGCACTTGCGCAGTAGCAGGGGCATCCATCTAAAATTGGGAGTTCGAATACCTCATGGAGGGAGCGAGGAATTGTGTCATGTACGACAATAATGATGAAGCCCCACCAGAAGAAGAGGAAGTAGCTGAGGAAGAGGAAGAGCCCATGGAGTGGCACAATCAGGGTTGGGACCTCGATTTGTAGAATGTTCCCGAAGAAGACCCCGAGGATGATCCAAATGAGAATGAAGAAGATGAGGAAGGCATTGATATTGATCGTAAGGAGTGGATTAAACCACCCTACGAGTGGCCAAACTAATCAGATAGCGAGTAGCATTATCAGTCTTTTATTATCATCTGGCATGTTTAGAACTTCGAGTTTCATGATAAACTTTTATTACTGTGATGAATTTAATCAAACCCTTTCTCATATCTCTAACTAAAAAATCTTTTTGAAAGAAGAATGGTTAACACTTGCAACAACGGTCAATGAAACAATCAAGGGAACGGCGAGGTGGTTGAACTGCGCGACATGGTTAGGATATTGGCTGGAACTGTTCAAACCCAACAAGAGATGATCAATCAATATCTCAACCATCCAGGACCCGTGAACGGACCACCCAACCCCGAAGAGGAAGCACTAGTCGACCCAATCGAATAAGCGGCTAACTTCGCAGCTGTGAAGGAATTTCTGAAGCTGAAACCCCCTACCTTCCAGGGAGGAATAGACCCTGTAAGAGCAAATGAATGGATAGTGACCTTGGAGAAGAATTTCCGATTACTGAGATGTTTTGATCAACAGAAGGTGGAGATTGGATCGTATCTGCTGAAAGGAGAAGCAAACCGTTGGTGGAATCAAAAGAGTGTCGTAGTGCCAGAAATGAACTGGGAAAGATTTCTGGAAAATTTTCGTGAGAAATTTATGCCAAGGGCGATGCAGACTGCAAAGAGGATGGAGTTTGAGCACTTCAAGCAACGAGGGATTATGATGGTAGCTATTAAACCGAGTTTACAAATCTTGCTGCTTATGCCCCATACGTAGTGGCATCGAAGGAAATGAAGGCGAGATGATTTGAGAATGAACTGAAGCCGGAAATTTGAAAGGTGGTTTGACCCCTTCAACTATCAACTTATGATGATGTTTTAGACCGAGCCCTGTTAGTTGAACAAGATGTAGAAGAAATGAGACGATATCAAGAGCAGAAGAGGCAAAACCAAGGACCCAAAAAAGTTGGTCCGCAAAAGAAGGCAAATTTTGGAGGAAGGAGATATGATCAAAGAAGAATGGGAAACCAAGGCAGGGGAAACAGAGTACCCTTAACATGTTACGGCTATGGCCAGGAGGGCCATTTCAAGAAAGATTGTCCCAGACCAGCAACGGGAGCAAACGTGATACCCGTGGGTGCCCCAAGGAATAACCATCAAGACAGCCGATACGAGCGTCAGTGAAGAGCTTTCGCTTTAGTCCTCAGAGATCCCTGCAATGATGAAGTCGTGGTGGCAGGTAGAATTCTTGTCTGTGGAATTCCTACCTATGCTTTATTTGATTCAGGTTCTACTAACTCGTTCATTTCGAAACCCCACTCTCAGAAAATCAGTAAAAATCTTGAACCCTTGGGATTTGACTTACTCGTATCTCAACCCATGAGCAAGAGAGTTGTATGATCATTCGTTCTTAGGAACTGCAATGTTTTCATAAATGGAACTCGTACAACGATCGACTTAATCCCTCTAGTTATGTCCTATTTCGATGCAATCATTGGAATGGATTGGTTGTCCCAATTTAAGGCCAAGACCGATTGCGCAAAGAAGTGTATAGTCTTCGTAGGACTCGGAGAGGAACCCCCATGTTTTGTGGCTATGGCACATGCTCGTCGACTTTTGCAGAAAGGATGCCGAGGTTACCTTTGTAGCATTTTATCTACAACACCAAGTACTCATTCAATATCTGATATCCCCATAGTTCGTGATTTTTCCGATGTTTTTTCCAAAGACTTGCCAGGAATACCCGTTGATCGAGAGGTGGAGTTTAGTATCGAGACTATTCCAGGAAGCCAGTCGATGTCTAAAGTGCCCCATCGAATGGCACTCGTAGAATTGAAGGAATTAAAGGCACAACTCCAGGAACTAGTAGATAAAGATTTCATCCAACCTAGCTCATCACTATGGGTAGCACCAGTTTTACTTGACAAGAAGAAAGACAGAATGATGTGGCTCTGTATCGACTATCGAGAGCTGAACAAAGTCACCATAAAAAATAAGTATCCATCGCCAAGAATTGATGATTTATTTGACCAACTACAAGGAGCCAAAATATTCTCGAAGATCGATCTTCGTTTAGGATATCACCAGCTCAAGGTTAAGGTAGAAGACATAGAGAAGACAGCTTTTCGTACCAGGTATGGTCATTTCGAATTCTTAGTTATGCTATTTGGCATCACTAATGCACATGCAGCGTTTATGGACCTGATGAACCAGATCTTCACCAACTACCTCGATGACTTCATAATCGTGTTCATTGATGATATTCTTATCTACTCCAAGGACGAAGAACAACATGCGGAGCACCTGACAATTGTTTTACAGACCTTGAAGAATGGGAAGTTTTACGCCAAGTTCAACAAGTGCGAGTTCTGGCTCACAAAATCCAATTTCTCGGGCACATCATCAACGAGCATGGAATCTCAATGGATCCTCAGAAGATAGGAGCAATCCAAGAATGACCCAAACCCACCTCAGTAATTGAAGTTCATAGTTTTCTTGGACTCGTCGGCTACTATAGAAGATTTATTAAGGACTTTTCGAAGATTGCAACCCTGATGACGGAGCTGACGAAGAAAGGAGAACCTTTCGTTTGGACAGAGAAAAGGGAAGGAAGTTTCCAAGAGATGAAAAAGCGACTCATAATGGCACATGTTCTTGTGCTACCTCAGGAAGGAGAAGACTTCGAAGTCTACAACGACACTTCACTTAGAGAACTCGGATGCATTCTGATGCAGCAAGGTCAAGTTATTGCCTATGCTTCCTGACAGCTAAAGCCTCATGAGAAGAACTACCCAACTCATGACTTGGAACTAGCTGTAGTAGTTTTTGCTTTGAAGATTCCACTATCTTTATGGAGTCACCTGCAACTTATTTACTGACCATCAAAGTTTAAAGTATCTTTTTATCCAGAAGGAGTTGAATCTCAGACAACGAAGATGGCTGGAGCTGATGAAGGATTACGACCTCAATATTCAGTACCACCTTGGAAAAGCTAACACTATTGCAGATTCCTTAAGCAGAAAAGGCAAGGAGGAGCTCGATCATCTACAGCATGGACACCTCAATACCATCGTTGCAGAACCAACTATTTTGGAAGAGATCAAGTCAAGACAAGAGAGCGACCCGAAGCTTATGACGATTCGTGAAGGAATCAATTCAGAAAGCGAATTCACCCTCATGGATGGAATTCTCCGATTCCGGAATCGATTGTATATCCCCAACGATGCAGAGATCAAGAAGAAGATCATGGATGATGTCCATCATTCAAAGTTTGCAATTCACCCTGGTCAGACTAAGATGTACCAGAATCTGAAGAAGTCTTATTGGTGGATGGGAATGAAGTGCGATATAACCAACTATGTCAGTCGATGCTTGCAATGCCAACAGATTAAAGCTATTCGTCAGAAGCCCGTCGGATTATTGTAGCCATTACCTATTCCAAAGAAGAAATGGGAGGATATCACTATGGATTATGTCATAGGATTACTATGTTCAAGGAAGGGCAACAACGTGATATGGGTCATAGTAGATCATTTAACCAAGTCTGCTCACTTCATTGCGATTAAGAACACTTATTCAATGGACCGAATGGCAACCACCTACCTCCAAGAAATTGTTCGACTACACGGCACACCAGTATTCATCACGTCTGATAGAGACCCATGATTCGTATCCAGATTTTGGAAATCACTTTAGAAGGCAATGGGAACAGCACTCAAATTCAGCACAGCCTTCCATCCTCAAACAGACGGCCAATCAGAAAGAACTATTCAAACACTAGAAGACTTGTTACGAGCCTGTGCGTTGGAATTTCAATAATGATGGGAAGAGCATCTACCACTAGAAGAGTTTGCCTACAACAATAGTTATCAAGTAAGTACAGGAATGGCACCATTTGAAGCGTTATACGGAAAGAAATGCAAGGCATCATCGTGTTGGACAGAAGTCGGAAGTGCAGAGTTGACAAGACCAGATATCGTGTAGGACTCCACAGAAAAGATCAAGACAATTCAGGACCGACTGAAAGCTGCCCAGGATCGCCAGAAGAGTTATGCTGACACTCATCGCAGGGAATTGGAATTTCAAGAAGGCGACAAGGTCATTCTAAAAGTATCACCAATGAAGGGCGTCGTCATATTCGGGAAGAGGGGAAAGTTGAATCCCAAATTTGTTGGACCATTCGAGATTCTTGAAAGAATCGTCCCACTCGCCTATTGATTAGCGTTATAACCAGAATTAGCCAACGTACATGACGTTTTCCACATCTCCATACTTCGCAAGTATATGGCAGACCCATCGCATGTCCTGGAATGACCCACGATCGAAATCGAGAAGAACCTATCCTATGAAGAAAGGCCAGTGAAAATTCTAGACGGATGAGAGAAGAAACTTCGAAGCAAGATAATTCCCTAGGTCAAGGTCTGGTGGGAGAACCAGTCAGGAAATGAGGACACCTGGGAGAAGGAAGATGACATGCGCCGGAAGTATCCAGAGTTATTCAAGAAAGGCAAATTTATCAATTCGTATCAATAAGTCATTTCAAGTTTGGGGGCCAAGCTTCTTTTTAGGAGGGAAGGATGTGAGACCCCATCTCAAATGAATAGGATTTTCATAATTAAGTAATTCATTAGAGATGTTTTCAGAATTTTATTTAGTATTTAAAGCATTTTGGGTTTAGTGTAATGGACCCGTGGGAAGATCTAAAGAAAGTGAGCTAGGAAGTCCAAGTGGGAGGAGCCCAGCCACTCAAGAGCAAGCCGAACCAATCTGGTCTGGGCCAGCTCAGGCCAGGCCAGCCAGCCGCACAACCAACTGCCCCAGTCCGGAACCGGCCAAACCAACCCGACCCGCCTCGTCCAGAGCATGGTCAGACTGAATCACTGACCTTGTCAGCTGTCAGACGGATAGGACAGATCATCCTAGGATCCCTTTTACTTTACCCAATGTTCGGGGCATCCGAGGTAGTCAGAGAGTCAGACCTGAGCAAACGGCATACATGCAATGCCACATGCATGCAGCTCGGCAAACCTAAGGATGGGTCAATCCTAGCATTTAATGAGACCCCAATCCCAAAGGCCTACATGGGTGTATAAATAGGACCCTTCTAAGCATTTAATTTTCACACCAACTCCTTCTTGCATTCAACACTTCTAGAGAGAGAAAGAGAACCATTTTACCGAAGTTCTGGTGCTCAGCAAAACCCCTAGCCGAACACTTAGAATATTTTCTAAGTGCAGTGACCCTCC
>NMUG010005498.1:0-13098 GCA_002855965.1 Monotropa hypopitys | reverse complement strand
AGCGTGCGAAGGACCGGCTTCATCTGAGAAATGCCGGGCAATATTACTCGGGCGATCTGCCGGAGGCTGCCTCGACGATGACTCTTCTGGTGCTATTTCTCTGACCGGCGACGACTCTTTTGAGCCAGCTTCGGAAGAAAGTTCCGTAGGAGTTGGCCGGAACAAGGAATCAGAATCAGAAGGCGAAGGAGAAGATGATAGAGTAACTACTTGATCCATGGCAAACGATGGAATACAACTACCGAAGGGTATGGAGCTCTCCGGAGGCTTCTCACACGCCGAACAAAAGTACCGAAAGCCATTCCCAGCACGCCTATTTATAGGTGTCCCCCAGGTACGAAACAGCTGTTCCAGCATTAAATAATTCGGCACATGTAACGAGGCGGTCAATTTGACTCGCCAATAAATTAACGACACGTGGCGACTCCTGACAGCTGTACCTGTGTGACGGCCCAACACCTGTCAGGAGACGTCACGCGAACCAATCAGCAAAATTAACATCACCTGTCTCCAGTGGCATGGCGTCCGGTTAACTGATTTTCAATCTTTTCCAAAACTTTGGGAAAGATTGAGGGGCTATTGTGGTGACCGGACCCACGCCCTTAAAAGAGAAAGGACCACATAAACCAAACACCAACGAGTCGGCCTGACCGGCCCTACCACGCCGAAGGGTCCACATTGCGACCGAAGCATGGCCCCCGGAACGCACCCTTCGGCGCCGCTTCCGACTCCTTACCGAACGGACCGGATCATCCGGATGGCTTCACTCCTGTCCCTGTCGTGGGGAATTCACTATAGTACCCCGTCCGTACGACGTGATTCGATCCACCATGCCGTCCAGGCCCAACTTGAGGCCCGTGATGAACGGCCCACTCACCATTCGTGAGCCCCAAGCCAACATTTCCCTATAAATACCCCCTCTGGGTACTGTTCACGGGACCCCCGGATGGAATTCTGGATCTCCGACCACTGACTGTCCGGCCTCCTACGTTCTGTGCTTTAACCTCTCCAATCTGTTCTAACTTAAGCATCGGAGGCCTCGTTGGTTAAACCCCACCGGCGGGCACTCACCCTTGTGTTGCAGGAGCCAAGCAGGACCCCCTTTTACTTGTTTGCAGGGACCACCCTAGCCTCCGGTCAGCCGACTCCCAGTGTCCGAAGGCCAAGCAGTTCGAGAAAGGCATCCGACAGAAACAGGTCACCACACATTCTAAGAGCATCTCAGAAGCAAACAAGAAGAATAGTTTGCTAGAATTCAATATTGCCTTGTACTTAATTGTAAAAGCCATTTTGTGCTTACATTTCAGTTGTATTGTTGTAGTTAAGCTACATTATCTAAGGATCACATCCTTGAGAGGTATATTGATCTTAAGGAGATACTTCACTCGTAAGTATTCTCCTAGGACTCTCATTAGCCAATATTTATAGAGTCCAGTAGTACTTCACCGTACTACTAGTGAACTCTCCTGAGCGTTATATTTTATTATTTCTGAGAGTTGACAAGGGGTGTGCTTTGATTGTAGCACATCACTTGGTTTTCTATCTTTCCAGCCATACACATGTACTCACTGTGCACAAATACCTACCCGACAAGAATTGAGCATATATCCACTATGTAATCGAGTGGGAAGGGCACAAGCCCTTGGGTAGAGTCTAAGAGTGTTATAGGCACCATCTTTCACATTTTGACCTTTACAGTTGTTCTCAAATAAACCTATGCCTTGCGAGGTGTAGTCAGGACGTGTGGTAGTCCTGCAAACCTGTGTCTTGCGAGGCACAGTCAGGGTCGAGACTGACCTTGAAACCTTTACCTTGCGGGGTAGAGTCATACTCGGGGGAGTCTGGATGAGTGATCCTCAGCCCAAGAGGGGTTCGGGAAGATAGAGACTGTGTGGGCTCTATAGAGGAGGATATCCCTAGCTTAGGTAAAAGTCTAGGAAGAAAAAGAATGTGTGGGCTCTTTAGGAGGATTACATAGTGGATACTGGGGTGCTCTGTAAAAAGAAACACCCCGAAGAGTGGACTAAGCAATTGCTGAACCACTATAAAAATCCTTGTGTCTCTTCTCTTTGCCTCTCACCTACTCTTTGCACTTTACTTATACTTTCATTTCAGTTATCTTTCTAACACGCATTTGCTTTCTTTATTTTATTATTTATTATAAAAGAGTATTTTCAAAGAAAAACTTAAAAAGTTTTTAAAAGGGCAAAAGTACTGCAAACACCTATTCACCCCCCTCTAGGTGGAATATCAAGTAAGACCATGGAAATTGAAGGGCAGACTTTCAGAGATCCGCCGCAGGTGACGGTGGACATGGTCAACCAGATGCAAGCCAGGATGGAAGCCATGACGAAGGCTTTGGAAGATGAGCGACAGCAGAATCGAAAAATGAGTGAGAGATTAGATGCATAGCCAAGCCAAAATCCTTCCCCACCAGAATATCAAGAAGAAGGGTCCAGCCGGAACAACGTTACAACAAGCCATGAGCTAACCCACCAAGAACGAACTGACCGGGGCCAGATGGGGAGCAAGGCATCCTAGCAGCCATGCAAGCTCAGATAGATAAGTTACAGAGTGAGGTTAAGGCTAGAGCCCCCGCTACGGTGGAGGAGTTAGTGCAAAACACAAATTACCCATTTACGACTGATATAATGTTTATGCCCTTGCCACGAAAATTTCGGATGCCTTTGTTGGAAACGTTCAATGGGGGCTACAGACCTATTGGACATCTTCTATCCATTTGGGTTTCTCTCTACATTGACATTTTGAGTAGATTGTATATTTCTTGGATTGTTCGGTGTCCCTGTGTCTGATGGAGATCCGAGATTCACTCTTCGGTATTGATGGAGTTTGTAAGTGGCTGTTGGTGTGACACTTCTATTCAGTGAAATTTTCATCCTTAAACCAATGGCCATTTGTGGTACTCCACTCATATATTAGAAGATATTTGGAGGGCACATATGATAGACTCTCGAGGAAGTTGGGTGAATTGTTTCCCCTTTTGGATTTTCTTATCATGGTAGTAATCTGTCGAGCATCGACTTGGTGCCATTTGTAGTGTTTTGTAGCCTTCCAAATAAATTAATATGATTCATCATAGATTGTTGACCACCCGAAGTTGTTATAAGAGTTATTGTGATCATTGTTGATAACCCCTAGCATTTGGAGTTGGAAATCACATGTTTCTTAACATATCACCGTATTAAAAAAATTTTATTTTAGCCGAAGGAGTAAGTTATCACCGCAAATTCACTAGACCTTTCATTGTCATGGTAAAGATTGGTGGAAAAGTGTATGATTTGACCTTTCCATCTAGTAATTCATATATTTATGATATTCGTGAATATTCATGTTACTAAGTGTGAGTTGGATCCCTTGCACATGTTTGATTGGTCTGGCGTGGAGCTTGGAAGGCCGATGTGCGTCTTTGTCATGCAAAGGAAAGTTTTGCGGGGCGAGACAATTGTATTAGTAGCGAGGTTCTTTGGAGAAATTGTGGAAACAAGTGAGACACCTAGGTTTGGGAGGTCTAAGTCCAATCTAAGCGTTCGGGTATGCATTGAGGTTCATTATGGTTGGTGGATGTTTTGTTAGCATTCGTGTCCCAAGCTTTATTCAATTTCGAGGATGATTTTTGTAATAACAGTGTCCTTAATTTTAATTTAGAAATCCTTTTAATTATTTTGTATAAAATGGAAAAATACACTTTGTAATTATTACATTAGATTTTGGGTATGATAGCATTGAGGATTTATGGTGATAAAAATAATTGGGGATATTGTGATGATTTGGGTGTAGGAGAATGAGAAAATTGGATTCTTGAGGTGTTTTGGTCATTGCTTTGGGATTTTATAAATCAAACTTGAGGTTGTTGATGAATTATGAAGGTTATTAAATAACCTTAGGATGTCAATTTGAGGTTTACATTGTTGTAAAAGTGGTAGGAATTGAGTTTAGGAAGTTAGATGAAAGTTTGGTTGAAAGATAGAAATTTAGCTCAGGTTATTGATAATATAGGCCCTGAGTTATCGATAACCAGGGCTGTAGGATGCCAGTATAAATTTTCGAAGAATGCATTATCGATAACGCAATAGTGGTGGTTATTGATAACCGGTTGGGTTGGGGCTACCGTATATAATTTCGAGAGGTTGGTTATCAATAACATGTTAGGATATGTTATTGATAACCGGAAGTTTTGCACTATTCCAGCTTAAATTCCGAAGCTCGAGTTATCGATAACCACTCTCACTGGGTTATCGATAACTCTGCAACGCTAATTAAAATTTCGGCAGTTACTTGTAAGGGTAAATTTATTGTTTTATATACTTGGGTGGTTACCTATGAGACTTAAACGTATAGGGACATTATTGGACTGTTCATTTCATATCTTTTCACCATTCCAACTCTAAAGAGAGGGAGATAGATAGAGAGAAATCCTTGAAGAATAAGAAGGCCACCATTATTATGAAACTTGAGTAAGAAGGTTGATAGGGTTGGAATTAGCATCTTGCTATCTTGTAAGTATTGTCAAATCCCCTAATGTGATATACAATACTCTTGTAATTTCAATTGGGTTAAGAGAATGTTCATCTCTTTGAATTTTGTATGGATATGGATGTGTGTAAAGATACCTGTGTATAGGGTATATTGTGTTAGAATACCTTGATGTCATGAACTTTAAGGCTAAGTGTTCCTACCCTTGTGTATAGGGTATATTTCCTTGTTGAAATTCAAAGATTTAGTATGGAAATTTCATGTTTAGATATGTGTTTCTAAACATTTCGATCTATAAGTATTATAAAGGAAGTTTTGAAATTTATGGAGAAATCCTTGGGAATTTTATAAGAGATGTCTACATTCATGATGTCATGTGTATGAACTTATAGATATTGGTATTATGTTAGATGAGTTGTCATCTAAGGACCCCAAAGAGCATAATTGCATGTTTATTATCTAAATCAAATTGACATGCTTGTGTAAGAAGGGATAGTAGGATCCTTGAATTTATGGGTGTAAAGCATTATGCATGTTAATTATTTGTCTCATTTCTATCATCATTGGACTGATTTTATGAGATTGTTTTGACAGGAAATCTCGTGAAAAATATTGAGGCTACGAACAAAGGCAAGGAGAAAATAGGATAAATGGTATTAGTGAGTGTAAGAATGTAGTATTCTGACTTTTGGATATTTGTGCACTATTTCTTTTATAGTAATTGCACAAATTATAGAAAGTGGCATGTCATGTTGTATGTGTCTATCATATGCATGATTTGAGAGGTATTTGGCCTACGAGTATGTTTTGACAAAGAGTTTTGAGAAATAATGGCCGGTAGACTGGTTTTTGAGAAAGAGATTTGAGAAGTGTTATATACTATATATGTATATAAGATATGGTGGATGGTGGTTGTACCTATATGGTACCCGGGTATGCCCATTACATGTTGAAATTGAGACTGCAGTCCAATTACATGTTGAGATTGAGGTTGCAGTCCAATCAGATGTGGAAAATGGGATTGCGGTTCTATCTTATAGTATACGGGGTGCACGAACTATTGCATATAGCAATAACTATTTTGAAAAGAATGGGCATGGGATGTCCGCTATATTGAAAAAGGGTTGCGATCTAAATATATTTATGTATGAAAGACATTTTGAAAAATGGGAGTTGAGAGTAGTTTGCAATTCACTTGCATGACATTGCATCTTTTCTTTTTGGAAACATTATTATTTGTAAAGTAAAATTGTGTTTTTACTTGCCTTCCATCTAGGACTTGCAATACATATGTTCACACGCTGGTTTCCTTATTTTTGACTTGGAAATCAGGTAACAGGAATAGCGGTCCACTACGAGACTAGAGCGAAGGATTGTGATTAGATGAAGGAGCATTGATAGTGGCTTACATTTTGGTAGTGAATGGTCTCTTAGTAGTTTTTATTATTTGTTGTCTTATAGGTTAATGATGTTATTTTATTAGATGGCTCTTGTTAAAGACTCTTGTAGTAGTATGGTATCTTTCCTTGTTGATGAGACATTTGGGTCTGTGATACTTGTATTGATGTAGTCTTGTATTAGTAAGTTACTTTTGTCTCACTTGTCACTTATGAGATTTATTTGAGGTATTTAGTTAAAGAAAATTTTGATTTCCGCATTTTATTGGTATTTATGAATATAAGATATTACAACTTGGTATCAGAGCCAGGATATAGGTCCGAGTTAGGGGACCGTATAGATAAGCAGTTTTATACTTGAGGTATGTGATTGAGGAGGAGTGTTGTGATTGTGGTAATAGTATTTTGTGACTATTATGTGTGTCTCTTGGCACTCATGGGACTTACCTTGAAATCCGATTGGAAGGACGCCTGATCAACGTTCTCTTCTAATAGGAAGTCTTGGAAAATTAAGTAAAAAAGCATAGTACAACAAAATGCTATGGGTTAGAGTGGTTTGGGGAGAATGGCTAAGTAGTAGACCATAGGATGTCGAGTCATGCATTTGAGTCATGGAGGTGTGTGTGACTAATGCGTGAGTCTTGGCATCTAACACTTGTTTCCACTATGTTGTTTCTTATTGTGTGATTTTCAGGAAATCAATGGAACCAATTTCCAGAGGAAGAGGCTAGTGTGAATGGGGGAAACCGGCAGGCTGCAAATCGTCAATAGAAAGCTTGAGGGCTTGAAATAAAGAAAAGTAGATTACCTCGGCGGAGCTTTCCTGATCGATGAGAATGCGCCGGATGTTGGCCGGTCCGACACAGATAGTGACGACCAACACGTCGTTGTGCGGCAGCTAGACTCGGTCAAGGTCCTTCTCCGTGAAGATGATGGACCATCCCGGCTGCTCGGAAGGAAACTTCCGCTTAGCAGTAGATCCGACCGTGAGCACTTGCTTTGCAGTAGAGGCCTGGTCGATTTCTGCTCGGAGACGAGCGACAGCTTCCTTGTTGAGTGGGTCGTGGATGACGTTGATAATTGGGATGTCTTCCTCCGGCTGAATGGGATGTCCGGTCCTTTGAGCGAGCTCCTGAGTTCTCTGGTGGTCGACCCATTGGGCTAAATGGCCCTGCTGCACCAGGAGCTCCAAGTACGACTTGAAGGGTTTGCACCCGGTCATGAAGTGTCCTTGCTCCTTGTGGTAGGTGCAGTGGATCTGCTTATCTTTTGTTTTGCTGGCCGTTCCGAGTTTGTGATCCGGCCATGCAAAAAATGGCTAGTTCTCAATGTGCTTCAAGACTGCATAGATGGGCTCGATGAATACTGTTGTCTCGACAGTAAACTCGTGAGCCTTCGGAGCCTTTGGACCTTTTCTTCTGCCAGCCTTGACAGTGTTTACCTGCCTCCGACCTCCTGTCGGTAGTGGTGCTTGGAATTGCTGATCCGGATGCTGGGCTGCCCGTTCAGCGAGGAGATCTTCCAACTGGTAGAATTTCTCCACCCGGAGCATGAGGTCATCCATGTCCTCTGATGGATGGAGGGTGAGATCAGCGAAGATCCGTCTGCTGATGTCTAGGTCATTCTTGAAGGAGGAGCCAGCCACAGTCTAGTCACAACCCTGGATTTCATTGAAGAGCTCCCAGTACCGCCCGGATTACTACTGGAGGCTCTCGTCCGGATGCTTCTTGGGGCTGATCAATACGTCGACCTATTTGGTCTGCTTACTGCTAGTGACAAATCAGGCCATAAAGGCTCGCTCAAGGTCCCGGTAGCATGAAATGCTACGTGAAGGGAGCTTGTTGAACCAGAGAGAATCCAGAGTGCCAAGGCTGGTGGAGAATACCTTACACATGATTCCGTCGTCGGTGGTGTAAAGAGAGATGATATGTCTGAAGTGTATGAGGTGGGTGTAGGCGTCCGTCTTAGGGTCGTACTTCGTGAACTTCGGTAGGCTGAAGCCCGGAGGGAGAGTCGTTAGCTCAATCTCCGGGATGAAGGGGGAGAGGCTGAGTTGCCGGAGCCTAGCGTCAACGAATGCCTTCTATTGGACAACTCTCTTTTTCTGGTCTGGGATCCATCTGACTCCGACGATAGTTCAAATGGTCCCTGAGATCTCTGGGGGGAGGGGAGTCGTGACCTCTGCGATGCCTTTTCTTGCGGCTGGATGAGTCATCCGCTCCGTGACGCCTACTGGAGCGATGGTGGTCCCTGGGCCGGCATCGTTTGTGGTCTACTTCTAAAGTTTCCCTGGACTGGGTCTCCGGTGGAGTGGCTTTAGTAGGGACCAAGTTTCCGTCATCCAGGAGGTAGAGGGTCTCGCGAGATCTTCCGGAGCGAGAACTTAATACAGCACTAGTGGTGGGTCGGTACCAGGAGGACCGAGCATGATGACCTCCCGACTGACCTCCCGAGATCTTTCGGTGCGCTGAGCATTTTCAGGAAGAGCCAGAGGGAAGTCGATCGGACCACCAGCAAGCCTGGCTAGCTGGTCCTTGAGGAATGCTATCTCCGAGTCCTTCTAGCGGAGCTGCTCGTCGGGTTGCTGGGAGGAGGATCCCAACAGAGCTGGCAGAGGGTCCTGAGCAGCGGTGAATGTCGGTGGAGGAGCAAGAGGAAGCCGACGGTGATGATTGTTGCCAGAGTCGTCACCGGCCATCGTGGATGAGAAAAGCACTGAGGAAAGAAATAGATTGTCGGTCACCTGAGTCTGAGAACGCTTGGTCCCCAACGGAGTCGCCAATTGTGGTGACTGAAATCCAGAGGGCTCTTTGAGTCCTCTGTGCTTTATCCGGATGGCAGTGGCGTGGGCTTCGGATGGCTGAGCGGGTCACCTATAAGAGAAAAAGGGTTCGCATGCTTGGCTCCTGCAAGACAAGGATTAGTGCCCACCGGTCGGCAGCGACCGAGAGGGGCCTTCAATGATGAAGTCAGTAACTGTAGAAGAGGCAATCGGAAACTGAAAGAGCAGTCGGAGAGAGTCAGGATCAGATCCTGTGAACAGTACCTAGATGGGGTATTTATAACCCAACCTGACTTGGCGCCAAAAGTGCAAGCGTGTGATGCACACGGGGGAGGTTCTCGTGCTGACGTCAGCCATATGATGTTGTTGGGCCATTAGACCGACCCGAGCCACGCCAGAAGTTGTATGGACGACCCGTGTGCCGCCTTCCGGAGATCATAGTTCCTTGTTACTGCCGATGGTGGACCCCTCTGGCATAAGACCGTCCGTCGATGGAAGTTGTTCCTTCTCCCAGTGGGGAGTGGACACGCAGGGCTTCATTGACGTCCAGACTAAGTATGCCGAAGGTTGAAGGATGTCGCATGGCTGACCCAACTTGGCTCCTTCGGGTGTCTGGTGAGACTGGTTTGGATGGTGGAGGGTACGTGATGAACTGTCGGTTCTATCCTCCAGCCACAGTGGTGTGCCGGAGGTCCGTGAGGCCGACGGCCCTGGATTGCTTTGTGAAGTGTGGGGCAGGATCCGGACTGGCCGTGTGATCCGACTGAAAGGGTCCGGCCCATGCCTGTTAAGGTCCGGCTACTACAAGTACTAATCATCCTATCTCCAAGTATATTTCATATCAGGGCCTTTCAGCTTCTTATTAGGCTTGTCTCGGTAAAATTGACTCTGTCTCTATTCCATGATCTGTTCATGAGGCCCTCCAGAATCCACAATGGGTGAATGCTATGAAAGTGAAAATGGACGCCATTCAGCAAAATCAGACGGGAGCTTGTTGATCTACTCGCTGGTACACACAATTGGTTGTAAGTGGGTTTTTAGTATGAAGTATCTGGCAGATGGCTCTATAGACCGATACAAAGCCCGCATTGTTGCGAAAGGCTACACTCAGATTCCGGGTAAGGACTTTGGTGCCACCTTTGCCCCAGTAGCTAAACTAACCACTGTTCATCTTCTGGTCTCTCTTGCTGCTTCCTATTCTTGGCCGCTTCATCAGCTAGATGTCAAGAATGCATTCCTCAATGGTGATCTGTCATAGATTATATATATGGATCTACCACTCGATTTTTGGGCTAAGGGAGAGTGTTCAGTAAAAGTTTATCGCCTTCGAAAAACCCTTTATGGCCTTAAATAGTCCCCCGACCATGGTTTAGTTAATTCAGTGATGTTGTTCTGTCTATGGGATTTGTTTGATGTCACTCCGATCATACTTGCTTTATTCGATGCCATTCTCAAGGTTAGTATATTATCATCTCTGTTTATGTTAACGACATTATTATCACTAGCAATGATACATCTAGTATTGCTAAGATAAAGAAGGATCTCGGGTTGTCGTTTGATATTAAAGATTTGGGTCTTTTGCAGTATTTTCTTGGCATTGAGGTTGCTCGGTCTCGCTAAGACATATCCCTATCTCAGCAAAAGTATACTCTTGATCTTCTTCAAGATACAGGTATGTATGTTTATGTTATGATTTTATATCACAATTATGCTATGATTACCGGCTATGCATGTTTATGTTATGATTTAGTTATAGCACTGGTTTATATTATATTATGTTATGATTTTAGTACGATATTCATGGTTCAGCACATGTTTATAACTCAGTTATGTTATCTATGTTTCAGTTACTAGATTATATTATTTCAGAATTAATGCATTGTTTTAATTTCACTTTCATATCCATGGCATAAAACCAGCATTCATGTGTTACGTCACTCATACGAGCTTTAGCTTATAAAAATTTATATTTTTTAAGAAAAGAAGAACAATTCATCATCCAATAGATTCTTGTACAAATTTGGAAAGAATAAGAGGAAAAGTAAGTGGTTAGTTGTTTATAGTTTGTAGTAGTTTTCTCTGAGACAATTTCTGGATTGTAATATGTTTACTTTTCGGGGTCTGTAAAATATTATGAAATATGTATTTTTTTCTAGTATTATGCATGTATATTTTCTTCCGATGTACTTTATCCTCACATTTACCATTTCTAATAAGAGAAGAATAAGTAAGGTCTTAGGTAATTGTGTGAATTACACGACATCTGTCACGATGACCTCAGATGATGGGTCCGGGTCGTGACAAAGAACCTATTCACCCTCCCTCTAGGTCACTATCAGTTGGCTTGTGTATTCTTCTTATTTGGGTGGAATGAAAGCATATTTTTCTATTTTGGTTAATGTATCACACATAATGGGTTTCTTTCTCACTATCTATGCCACATCGACTACTATATCACCATCTATGTCTTGGTAATATATTCTTAAATATTTTAATTGTCCTCCTTCCCTAAGGATGACCTCAAACTGTGTGGCCTTCATTGATAAATCATACAAGTCTTTAAAGTTCATTCCATTGAAATGTCTTTTGAACTTGTATTCTAAACTATTCTGTGCCAATTTGACAATTTCTGACTTAAGAATATAAAAATATCACTAGTTTCTAAGCATCTTAAACCTAACTAAAAACTATTCTACAGTTTCTGTAGACTTTTGTTTTAATTTGACCAAATTTTCCATAAATATATCTAACTCATATCTAAAAAATGATCATGGAACTGTTCCTCCATTTCTTCCCATGCATGCATAGAATTTGCTAGCAAGTTTATGAACTATATATCAATTCTTATAAGTGAATGTGGGAATAGTTTTAATCTGAAAACATTATCAAATCTCACGTCACCTATTTGCAGGCAAAATTGACCAACATATTCAATGGTAAATTGGTTCTCATCACCACTAAATAAAGATAACTCAGGAATTATGTATTCTTTTAGAAAGGGAACAATATCTACCCATGTTGGATATGATTTCCTGAACATGTATTTTTTCACTCTTTTTAAACTATGACCGTACATGTCTTGTATTAAATCAATAACGCGTGCCCTGTTAAATGCTTTCAAATCCCTTGCATATAGGCCTTAACCATGGGGAGTAAATTGTTGTGGGGCAAATTGATTTTTCGCAACTTTTTGGACCGATCCCATTTTGGGGACTTATTACTGTGCGGATCCAGCAATAAGTTTCCATCCCTTGTGAGGTCCCAATGGATATTTTACGTTTATACCCTTCCATTTGCGCCTTAAATATTAAATTCATTTTATTTATAAAAAATGATTTATTTCAAATTATACAGATCTAAATATTGTAAAAAATATATTTTTAGATTCGTCTCAATGAGATCTATAAAACAAGATCCATATTCGATATGAAATTTTTTGATTCCGATAAAGTTACAGTGCAAATGCACTGTAACCTGTCAAATTGGAATGTAACCTGTCCAATTGGACATGTTAGAGTGCTGAAACAGAAGTTACAGGACGAAATTAGATTGTAACATGTTCAATTGGACTGTAACCTGTCTTAAATGAACAAGTTACAGTTCAATTGAACAAGTTACAGTCAACTGTAACTTGTGTTTAAACCAAGTTACAGTTTATCAATTGGCTGTAACTTGTGTTTAAACTAAGTTACAGTCCATCAATTCTTTGTAACTTGTGTTTAAACACAAGTTACAGTCAGTCCATCAATGTGGCTGTAACTTGTGTTTAAACCAAGTTACAGTCCATCAATTGGCTGTAACTTGTGTTTAAAGCAAGTTACAGTTCATAAATTGACTGTAACTTGTGTTTAAACCAAGTTACAGTCCATCAATTGGCTGTAACTTGTGTTTAAACCAAGTTATAGTCCATCAATTAACTGTAACTTGTGTTTAAACACAGTCCATCAATTGGCTGTAACTTGTGTTTAAAGCAAGTTACAGTCCACCAATGTGGCTGTAACTTGTGTTTAAACCAAGTTACAGTCCATCAATTGGCTGTAACTTTTGTTTAAACACAAGTTACAGTCCATCAATTGGCTGTAACTTGTATTTAAACCAAGTTACAGTCCATCAATTGGCTGTAACTTGTGTTTAAACACAAGTTATAGTCCATCAATTGGCTAATAGGTTACAGTCCAATTTGGACTGGTTACATGCACTGTAACCTATTCAATTGTGCTGTAACTTGTCCAATTGAACAAGTTACAGTCCAATTGAACAAGTTACAGTCCAATTTTTAGAATATAAGTTGTCCAAAAACACAAGTTACAGTTGATTTTGGAGTGTAACTTGTCTTAAATGATCAAGTTACAGTCCAATTGAATAAGTTACAGTTTATTTTTCACTGTAACTTGTTCAATTGATAACTATAAGTTGTTCAATTGA
>NMUG010005497.1:0-13097 GCA_002855965.1 Monotropa hypopitys | reverse complement strand
AAGTTTGTCACCCGTAAGTCATTCGTCATAAGACTTGTTGATTGATTTACCGTCAACTAACTTCTTGGGGATATGAGGACCATTGATAATGGTCATCCACAAGTCGTAGTCAATGGATTGAACATATATACGCATTTTATTTTTCCAATAAGCAAAAGCCGATCCATTAAAGAATGGTGGCCTATTGCTGGAATGACCCTCGGAATGAGAAGTGGTTGTATTGGATGCCATGGATCTCTCAAGAGACGTTTAAGTCTTATTCCAAGAGATTTAGGCTCTGATACCAATTGTTATTTCACAATACAACCAAGAGGGGGGGGAGTGAATTGATCAAATAGAAAAGTATACCAACTTTTTAAAACCTTTTAAATTCTTCTTTAGTAATAAAAATTGTGACTAATCAATATGATTCAAATTAATATCTTTGTGATATAATATTGAATCTTGTTAAAGAACCAACTCAATCCCTTTCGTTACACCTCAGGTTCTTGGGGTTCTAATACCAAGAGGTCGAGGTTTCCGGTTTTGCGATGGTTCTAATAACAAGATTAATAAAGTAATCTAGTGATATTATTTTGAATGAAAAGTTTGATACAAAATAAATAAATAATCGCAGCCACACAAAAATAAAAGAGAGAGAGAGAGATGGTTCAATAGGGGAGTTTCTCTCCCCTACCTACGTCCACTTTATCACAAATTAGTGATAGTTTCACTAGTCGTTAGGCTTGTCACAACGCGTGACTACCTTAGCGGTTACAAGTTTTGAAAACCTTCAAGGATGGTCTCCAACCGTTACAACGAATTTGAGACTTCTACACAAAGATAGTCTCCAACCTAACCCAAGGATTAAACCTTGTATAATGTAAAAGTAAACAAGGATAATCTTGTAGGAGTAAGACAACACCTCCTTTACAAGATAAGATTATCCTTCTAAGAGAGAGATGAAAGTTCAAGCCTATTACAATGATTCTCTCTCTAATAAAAATAAAAATCTCTACTGTAAGTAAACTGAAAATTCAGAGCTTGAAGTTGTAGAGCTTTGAGAGAAGAAGGCTTGAGAGAATGAAAGTTGAAAGAGAGTTGTCAACTTTCTTCTTAATTCTTCAATCTTCTTATATAGACTTCTCTTGAATATGTACGTTGGATTGAAGTCTGGACCAGCACAATATTCATATTACAGAATGATATTGGAGCTTGCCAAATTTAAAAATTAAATTTGAAAATCAAAGCGGAATTCCGGCCGGAGTTCCGTGCGGAATTCCGGTCCCAACTCCGGTTGTAGATTCGATTTGGAGGCTCCCCTTTGTACATGCCTTTGATACCTGTATATGCTTCCATAATATGATAGGATACGTCTGATACAAATCAATCACAATGATATATGCATCTATAATCAAATAAGAGCATAATAATTATTTTCTTATTAAGGAAAGCTTCTTTATTCAAACCAAATATGTTTGTTGTAAATGATTTTTAGGTATTATTCATTTCATTTTCAGATTGTATTAGGACTTTGGGGAGGGGAGAGCTTCTCTCTCTACCTCCCCACCTTCTCTATCATTTTCTTGGTACTCCTAAGGTGAATTTGTAAGTTTCTCCTTCATTAATGTTGTAGCCTATTTCTTTCTCTTTCTATTTATGTATTTTATTTGATACCTTGTGTTCTACTTAATATTTGTTCTATGTTTTCTTCCATGTCTATGCTTGTAGTAGCTTGTATGGAGGGCTAGCCTCCGTAGTTTGGCTATGGGGTGATTAGCACCCCTCGTTCTAGCTTAGGTTTGACTTCCCATTTATGTACTTGATTATGGTGGATTTTTGGTGTCTTGTGTTCATGCTCTTGGTCTTGATTTAGTGGTATTATCATTTTGATTGGATGTGGCCATTAACGTGGCACATACAATACTTGATGCGATCTCCCACTAGGTGCTCGATGAAATGCCTCAATGAACAAATTTCTCTAGAACTCACTCTATCCTTAGATTGTTTTGTATCTTGAGGTTGTATTGGAGTTTGGAGTTTGTGTTCTCTAATTTATGTCTTTATCGGGGGTTGTTAACCTATTCGATAGAGTGTAGTCAATTACCTTGGCACACCCTATGCCCTTAGCTATGTCACCCTTGATGTTCGACATTGTGACTATGAGAACCTACTCCTTGATCCCATATTATCTTTTGACCATTGTGAAGTCAAGTCTATCCTAGGTCGGGTGTTAGGAATCCCTATAGCCATTCTTCTTAGTGAAGTTAATTTCATACCTTTGTAGTTTCTTGAAACTAAAACCCAAAACCAATTCAAGGGTAGCGTCCTTCCGCTAAAACCCGGCAAAACCAAATCTCATCTCTTTGCAAATTTCCTAGACTCCGTCAACTCTCTGTGGTTCAACCTCGATCTTGCCACTCTACTAGCTAGAGTAGTATTATCGTGTTTTACAAATTATCTTTTGTCTAGTTTGCTTTTCCGTTTATATTGCATATCAAACGACGCGGAAAAGTCGAGTAAGCAAAATGGCGCCGTTGCCGGGGAGTTGTAGTTGAGTCTAGTTTTTGCTAAGTTTTGAGGTTTTATTTTGCCAACTATCTTTTCTTTCTTTTCATTCTATTTTATAAAAATTAAAAAAAAAATAAAAAACAAACAAACAAAAAAATTTGCATTGACAACCCATGGCTTCCGGTGACTATCCATCGTATGATTATTCTTACCCTTGGGGAGCCATGGAACAAGCTCCATTCCCAGAACCTTCTTATCATGAGTGGCAACCCCACTCTAATTTTTATGGGGAATGTGAGTATTATCAAGAACCATCTTCCTATGTTTATCCCGATGTCATAGCTCCACCATCATGTTATTACCCGGAGCCTACCGATCAATACCTGGGCCAATGGTCCAATATGGAATCTTATGATTGCCCACCACCACTCCCTTATGAAAATTCAATGGCTCCACAACATTGCTACTACCCGGAGCCCACTGAGACATTCCAAGAACAAATTTCAAAAAGGGATGAGATATTTGCACAAATGGCATATCAACAAGAACAGTTGGAACAGATAGCACAACAAATAAGCAACTTAACACAACAAGTCTCTGAGTTAACCATGACCATACCTTCCCAAGAGATGGGGATACTCCCCGAGTGCGAAAATAATATCCCTTTCACTCTTTCCGTAAGCAATCATTCCAATCTTTATGATGTGAAGAGTGACGAGGAGTTGGAGGTGGACCATAGAAATGTGGAAATTTTGGATGTTGTTGCTCCTTTGCCCGTTGAGCCTACTATGCCATGTCATCCCCAAGAGACCATTGAGTGTGCCCTTGTTGCGCACATTCCCATTGATACTCTTGGGGAGTCCATTCTTCCAGTTGATCCTTCATTGCCCATTGTTGATGTGTCCATATTTTCTTGTGTGCTCCTACCACCACCATTGATGCCTATCTTAGAAAAAATCGATTTTCTTAGTGTTGACCGACTCCTTGCGAGTCATATTTCATCTTCTATCCTTTTGGTCAAGGCTTTGAGAAGTGTTTTTGATCGTGGTGGTAGGATGGGTGGTCATATATTTTTGAAGCGTCCCAATGTCCCCTTATACTCCAAGTATTTATTCATTTGGCTTGTGCGACTTCAATATTTTCGATGGGGGATGCCATTGTTCACTCTTGGTTTTGGCCCCCTTTGCCATATAAATTTTATCATCACATTTGGGGGGTCATCGTCTCAGTTCTTGCCTAGTCCTTGAGGTATTCTATCCTTTTCTTTTCTTTTAGTTTTCTTTTCCCTTTCTTTTGCTTTTACTATCTTTAAAACAAAAAACAAAAAAATGATATTACACGCTTGGCTTCCATTAGCAAGCAAGTTTTTGGACTAACCGTTTTCTTTGTAGTGTAGTTGGTTTTATGTTTTACAGGATTCTTAGCTCTTGCTTAGCTTTGTGAGCATTGTCCGCTACACTTCGAGGTAATGGTTTTGGGTGGTTTTCTTCCCTTTCCACCCCGGAGGTACTCTATTTTCTCCCTTATTTTTAGTTCTCCTCGCACGAGGACGTGTTGATTCCAAGTTGGGGGTAGTGGCGCATTTCCATGCTTTATTTTTTGTTATTTTCATTGGGAAAAAATGTTTTGAAAAGTCGGTCTAGTATAGCCGCCTGTCTCTTTTTTCCTTTGAGGCAAGGATAAAAGTATATCTGGTATTGTCCACGTCATGGACCCGTTACGTAGATGAATAAATGTGAATTACCTTTGCATAGATTTTGGAATGTTGTAAGTCTTTACTCCTTTTGGGACTGTGTTGAGCCTTGTTGGTCTTGTTGTGGCATCTTAGGTCACCTTGCTAGCTTGTTTGAAAATTTTTCTTGGCACTAGATTTAACCCTTTGCACTTCACGAAAATTTTGGCTTTTGTCGCTTGTGAGTCGTACCTCAATCGTCTTGATGGCTTGTTTAGTGGAGACTTCTGCCCGAGTGAGCTTAGTGCCTTACTTTTTCTTGGAGTGGTGTCAAATGAACTCTTGTGTCAAGAAAAACAATCTTACTCGTTGTCGGTCTCATTATCTTTGTCGCTAAGCATTGGGAATTCACTATCATTGACATATCATCTTGATTTGCATGCACGGTTGTTGTTGGACTTGGGAGAGGATTTTAGGCAATCTTTGTTACTTTGGGCCTGTTCGTTCCTTGTTACTTATTATCCTTTGCTTGCCCAGTTGAGCCGTCATTGAACCTATTTCTTAATTTAGCCTTATTTCCACATCTTACACCTTGAGAATAGGTTGATTCATTCGTTCTGTATTTGTAGAATCACTTGGATAGATAAGGTGGACTATTTTTCGTTGTATTCATTGTTGGTGAACCCCTCTTTCCCTAGAAAAATCATGAAAATTAAAAAAAATTGGGAACCAAATAAGTTGGGGGTTTCACCCATTCATTTTATTCATATTGTTGGGATGTATTGGAGGTTGAGAATAGAAAACAATTGTTGGCGTAGTTGAAAAGGAAAAGAAATTGAGTTGCATTCTAGTTGACGAGGGTCTCATTTTGCCCTCTACATTGTGTACTTCGCCTATTCTCAAGCATACATCATTATACCTTTTGCCCGATATATTTCCCTTACCTAACACTATCACCTATGGAAGTCCTATTTGATCCTATGTACAATAATTTCGTGTGCATGTTATTGGCGGACATATCCCCTTTGCTTAGCATATATTCTTGTCGTGAGATCGTTTCCACCAGATTGTGCTTTCCTTTCGTGTCACTTTGTGCGGAATGTTTTGGCTTTACTATACATATCTTTCGCCCGCACATATGAGAGTTGGTTTATGCACCCATGTTTCGAGTCTTATTTTTTAGTGCATAACACGGTGAGTATTTGAAGTCGAAACTCGGTCCGGATTGACTTTTGAGGGATGTCTTGCTTGCGACGATTTGCCTTACCTACACACAAGTTAGATTGTTGGTGCCTTGACTTATTTTCTTCTTGTTAGCATTGTGAACTTTGTTTGCCCACTTGTACTTTTGAGGATCCACTTTCCTTTATTTTGTTTGGAGTTTAGCCTATGTCTCGGATTCCATGTGATAGTAATTTACTACGTTTTGTGGGTGATCGTTGCTGAAAACCCTCACGAGACCTTACTCGTCCTACCGGGGCCATCCGGGGGTTTATAGGACATATCCTTTCATTTTTATAATTGCTTGTTGGTCCTTGCCCTTGAGTTGTATTGCTCGGGACGACCAATGTTTAAGTTGGGGGTTGTGATCGGCCCACAATAATGTGTTTTGTGTACCTTTCTACTTCTGTTACTATGCATATTTTATGTTAGTTTTATAATTTCATATTAATCTTGTTTTGTATCATTGTTTGTTATACAGGCCTTATTGATACCTTTTGATGCATACGGAACTTCCCGGACTCGAAGCAAAGCCAACACACTATTGCCAACTCACGTACACCCTTCGTCGGTAAAACAAGCATAACTCTTGGTGCGTAGCTCCGATTGCGCTCCATAATATACCATTGGAAAGCTATCGAAAAGACGGAATCGGAATTTTCAATGTCTCGACCGGTAAATGATATTACGTCGACCGGTCGCCGTTTTTCAGAGAACACATTTTTTTGGTCGCGACCGGTACACCAAATATCGTGTACCGGTCGCCGCGTGTATTCCGAGCAGTTTTTGGTATTTTCTTTGGGGCAAACTTGTCTTTTGTCTTGGGGACTATATATGTTTGTTGTAAACGATTTTTAGGTATTATTCACTTCATTTTCAGATTGTATTAGGGCTTTTGGGAGGGGAGAGCTTCTCTCTCTACCTCCCCACCTTCTCTCTCATTTTCTTGGTACTCCTAAGGTGAATTTGTAAGTTTCTCCTTCATTAATGTTGTAGCCTATTTCTTTCTCTTTATCTTTATGTATTTTATTTGATACTTTGTGTTCTACTTAATGTTTGTTCTATGTTTTCTTCCATGTCTATGCTTGTAGTTGCTTGTATGGAGGGCTAGCTTCCGCGGTTTGGCTATGGGGTGATTAGCACCCCTCGTTCTAGCTTAGGTTTGACTTCCCATTTGTGTACTTGATTGTGGTGGATTTTTGGTGTCTTGTGTTCATGCTCTTGGTCTTAATTTAGTGGTGTTATTATTTTGATTAGATGTGGCCATTAACGTGGCACATACAATACTTGATGTGATGTCCCACTAGGTGCTCGATGAAATGCCTCAATGAACAAATTTCCCTAGAACTCACTATATCCTTAGATTGTTTTGTATCTTGAGGTTGTATTGGAGTTTGGAGTTTGTGTTCTCTAATTTAGGTTTTTATCGGGGGTTGTTAACCTATTCGATAGAGTGTAGTCAATCACCTTGGCACACCCTATGCCCTTAGCTATGTCACCCTTGATGTTCGACATTGTGACTATGAGAACCTACTCCTTGATCCCATATTATCTTTTAACCATTGTGAAGTCAAGTCTATCCTAGGTCGGGTGTTAGGAATCCCAATAGCCATTCTTCTTAGTGAAGTTAATTTCATACCTTTGTAGTTTCTTGAAACTAAAACCCAAAACCAATTCAAGGGTAGCGTCCTTCCGCTAAAACCCGGCAAAACCAAATCTCATCTCTTTGCAAATTTCCTAGACTCTGTCAACTCTCTGTGATTCGACCTCGATCTTGCCACTCTACTAGCTAGAGTAGTATTGTCATGTTCTTATAAATTATCTTTTGTCTAGTCACCGATTCTCGTTTAACTAACGACCCGGGAATCGCGCTAGCAACAATTACAATCAACATAATTTATTCAAGATTAAATTTCTAAGAGCATTAAATTGATTAAATTCAAGATATCACAAAAATTAATCATAAGATCAATTTTAACAATTGAGCATAAGTATCATGAATTTAATTAATCAATTTGATTTATCCTTGAAATAATTAGTGAGATAAATTATTCAATTAGAATAATTAACAATTAAGATCATTACTTAAAATGATAATAAACAATAATCATTTATAAAATTAAATTGAGTGCATATAATAATTCAATTAAAATTATCATCAAAACATTAAGGGATAACACCCAAATATCACATGATCACAATTCTATGGGAACCTCAGTACGAATATGGGAATCACACACACGCGCACATATTTGATAGAAATCAAGAATTTACCCACTGGAGTAATCGTTGGAGTAGTCGCCGGAAAGTCACCGGAAAATGTCGCCGCAAACCAAATCCGCCATCGCGTAGATCGTCTCACCCTCTTCGATGTTCCTCAAGACCGCATCTCCATAGCTCCTTGCCGGAAAGTCGCCGGAATCCAAAATCTCGTCGGATGGATTCACCAAGTGGGTTGCCGGATAGCCCTCGCCAAGGAGAGAAACATATCTTCTTGGAGAAACCCCATTGCTCGAGGTTGAAGAATGCCCAAGAATCCGAAATTTGTCGAATGGAGAAGATAATGGGCTTGCCAGAGAGCTAGGAGCAAGGGGAGCAACTTTTGTTCTTCAAGAAAGTTCATCCAAGGCTTGGAAGCCCTTGGATTTGGAGGAGGAAGAAGAATCTCCATTAATGGAGGTGAGGAGAGATGAGAGAGCTTTTAGGGTTAGAAATGAAGAAGGAGAAGTGTTGGGACGATTTTGGGGTTAAAAAACGAGTTTGGGGCAAGATTACCAAAGTGCCCCTCATTAAAACAAGCAATATCGCGCAAATCAGCACAGCGTCGTCCGGACGAAGGTCATGGTCGTCCGGACGAAACCCCCATGGTCCGGACGAAGACCCCCATGGTCCGGACGAAGACCACCATGGTCCGGACGAAGCCTCCTGAACCAAAATTCCATTTTTCGGGACCCGTCGTCCGGACGAAGCAAATGGGTGGTTCGGACGAAACCCCCAGATCAAAAATGGTTCCGAGAGTATTTTTGTCAGAACTTCATCGTCCGAACTTCGATTGAGACGATTAAAGTTGCGTTGGATTCGTAATCGAATTTTCTACGACATTGGTGAAGAACATATTCGGATTCAGTACATACCTCGGGTCGTAATAAGCCTAGAAGGCCCTCGACACTTTGCCGGAACAAGCCAATGCAATGCCAATCCACTATCGGAAACTCTAACCACTCCAAGGACACCTACCGAATATTTTAGGCACCGAAATGACATTTCAAGGCTATCCCTTAGCCTTCCTCGAGGTCACGAACGTATCAAACGATCAACAAATGACGAACAAACAAAGAACGATCAAGATTCAATGATCCCTGCAAGTTAGTATCAGTACATGGGTAGTTGGTTGTGTTAAGTTAGATCCTTACTCTGGGGCTGATTTATTCAGAGATTTGAGTAGTGTCTTCAAGAGCATATAGCTTCAATTCACGGATGCTGGTCTGCTTTTGGAGGTGAAGATGAGGTTCTTGGAGGTGGCCCGGAAGATCTGGCGATCTGCTGCTGTGGAGAAGTTCAATTGCAGTCTTAGGCGATTGCAATGTTCGGTTGCTGTGGTGGTATGATTTGAAGGAAGTCAGTTTGGCAGGTGTGATTGGAATTAATGGCTGTTGCGTATGGAAGCAACTGACGGATAGAATTCAAGGCTATGCTCTGTCCTATCAGTTCTCACAGCTGGATTCAATTCTAAATTGCCAATTGTGGTTCCTAGTGCTACGGGGGTCATTGTATCATTCATTTTCCTTGTATTGTAATATCTCGATGTATTAATTTCTCTATATATAAATAAATTTCTCTTTTTCTAAAAAAATGATCCGGACAAGAATGAAATTCATGTTGGGGAGGATCAATCTATAATGGACTCCTTCTCATGGTCCACCCAACCTTTTCGAGATCTAAGATATTCCAAAGTTCGACGAATTATAATCTATTTCCACAAAAAATCGAATTTTAAAAGGAATGGAAATTCAGGTCGTGACATCTCAACTTCCTTAAAAGAATTTCGTCCCCGAAATTTCCTAGGGATAGAAGTGTATCGAAACACCGAAGAGTAAAAGTTCATGTCCACACCATGAACCACACGACAAGATCGAAAGGGATACTTCCTGATGTAAGGGACACCGATACGGTCGTCAACTCAACAATGATGCAACAGCGAAGGGAGTCATACTTCTCAAAGAAATTGATCAACAATTTGTAACGCAACAACAAGGAGGACAATATTTCCCAACGAACTAATCAACCATCAATCAGGCAATCAAAAGTTTTCTAGGGAAACTACCAATGAGACGGCAACACGGAGAGCAATTCTCTTCCTAGAGACAAACACGGAAAGAACGTAGTTCCAATGGTACGAGAGTCAACCAACGTGCAAGACTCTTGCAAGGACGATCATCAAACAATGGGGCAATAAGTCACGAGTTCTCCTTGAGAATGGACGATCAACCATTGACAAATGCCAGATCCAGAATTCAATTGAGTGCCGCACAAAGGACAAGGGGCAACTCCCAAATTGGCTTAACAATCAAAATCACCAACGATACAACAAGCGATAGTTGCTCCAAACGAGCTCACAAGTATAAGGCCATTGGCCGAAAGCAACAACGCGTACAAGGAGCAAGAACAAGCGGGATACAATCTGCGGTATTCATTATTATTATTGTTTCACTATTTTCATACATGTATTTTTATATAATTTTCGCACCGCTAATTCCCACGGACACCCCCGCACACTATACATAGATAAATATATAGATGGACATATATGTCCCCCCCACACACCCAATGTGACATCAAGTGACACAAGGGTTTGAATGAGAGATGTGCCGGCCGGACACGTACTCCACTCAACCTCCTTGGGTCATCCATAGTCGCACGATCAAAGGAATAACACACACGCAGTCGATTCTACATAGAAGGTGCAAGAATAGATGACTCAACCACTCGCTCCAATCTACCACGATCTACCCACGTCATGGGTTCCAAAACGATTCGCGAGATTGATAGAAATTTCAAGAGCACATCCATCTGAACAATTGGAGGCAAAAATCAACGTCATTTATCATCATCAACTAGAAAAACACGAAGAACTTTGACACTCGGTCAAGAAATCTGCCAAGAGACCACGAATCCAACAGAGGGTTTTCACCCAACACAGTTCCAAAGAAGGGAAGCGATATTTGCACGAAAGTCGCCGCACCGCCAAATGAAAGAGTGGATGCTAACAGGAGCATTACCAAGATTGGTTCCTCACGCGAACCGAAGTCTAGAACAGACAATAGCCAACTTGAACTTCCTCATTGCCGCTGCGCAACTCTGATGTCGACCGAAGACGGTATCGCAATTGATTCACACTATGCCTTGAAGTCCACGCTCCATAGTTTACTGACGACAGAGTACTTGAAGGAGAAGCCGCATGAGTATAGTACAATAAACGGGTAAGTCACAGAGAGACTATCATTCAACGAGGATTCCACGAATCAATCACGTAAGAGACCAAAGTCCGAACACGTCAATCAGCGAAGTATAAGGATCACAACGAAAGAAAGTCAGTATCAATCAAACCATGTGTCACACAGAAGAGAAAGAGGGACAAATCCCGATCGGGTGTGAACACTAAAGTCACCGCCGAGCAGGACACGGCTGAACGGAATAAGATAGGGTGATCGCCGCATAAGACGTTGCCAACAAAATGGAGTTTACGATGAACGGAACCGAACAGAAAAGTGCTCCAACCAAATTGCACCTATTGCCGCGCAAGGGAAAAATCGAAAGGAAACATGACCGCACAAACACATGGCCGAATAAGGGCCAACTAAACGAGAACACAACCGCACTGGGTATTTCGAGCCAAGGCATCGCCAATCGGAATAAGACACTGCAGAATGTAGGTGCGGGGTTTAAATTGTCCATTGCCACGCTGAGCACAAACTTGCTGTACCGTCGGCATCATGCCGCGCAAGAACAGATCCGAAGAAACAAGGGATCATAATCGCACGAAGTAGAGAATCAGCTGGCCGACCTAGAAAAGGCCGCACTCACGGAGCACTGCCGCACAAGAATAAGTTGGACACAGCCAAGGAAGGGCTGTAATACAGAATCGAGACCCAACCGACAGGATACAAGAGAACCACATCCGAGATTTGCTGTAACTGCATAGCGCATGCCGTCGGGCAGAGAAAATCCAAGTGAAGAAATCCTTTCGAGAGGCCAGCACATGACTAACAACCAACTCAAGTCAAGGTGAAGTTCAAACGGACACGAGAAGAACAAGCAGCTTCCAAAAAGCGTCTGGTTGCCACGAAAACAACAACTCCAAACTTTAATTCACAAACGTCCACAACGAATCTCGAACGATTTTACCAACTACAAATCATCGCGAAACCACGTCTAGGCGAAAGGATGCGCTACCGTCGCACTCACACTCACGTGCTAATGAACAAAGGCGTTGAGACATCTCACTTCACAGGCAAATGCAGGCAACTTAACCTCCTTAAAAGAGGGAAACCAGGAAAATTCACGACTACGCCTTAAAGATCTTACTAAAATTATGGAACAAGGGCGAATTCCTACGGACCAACAAGCCAATCCTATTATAATTGCTCGGAATTTGTATCAGGAAACCACAAAGATCATGCCACCTACTCTCAAGGAGCTCAACAAAGTACTAAGAATCACCGACTAGTGCCGGAACTTCCCAAGATAATTCTATTATGCCATGATAAGGCCGAGGTGCTTACCTGTATAGCGACAAGGAAAGAGAAAGCACTACAATCACCTCAAAATTTTCCAAAGGGTTTAAACCTATTCAGATATCGACTCGACTCTAGCAATCCTAGAGGAGACCACAACAGCACGAAGACTGCCAAAGAATGCATCGAAGATACCAAAGATAGGGATACCAAGATTATCAACAACTACAAGGCAACTGAACTTGCCACCATGACCAACACTCAACTTACCAGGGATGGAGAGACTCGACATCCGTGGAAGGAGATAGAATAAACAGAGTATCAACAAGAGGCGGAGTCAAGAAGCAAGAGTGCATCATGAGCACACAGACTGAGACAACCCGTATCGAGTGATGTTTAGGGAACGACCAGTGCGACTAGATGAGGACCGGGTAGGTCATAGGACCTAGATTGATGTATAATTAGTAACATATTTTAGAGGCTTATATATAATTCAAGTTGATTATTAGTCAATTGTAACCATAGTAGAAGTTTAGAACTTGTAGGGGTGAAATTTAAGGAAAGAGTAACCTTGAGGACTATTAGTGAAATAAATTCATTCAATACTTAAATAATGGAAAGCCATGCATTATTTGGGGACTCTTGGATTATCAATTTCGTGCATAGGGTATATGGTAGGTTTAGGGGTGTGTGAAAAGTGAGTGAGGGGAGTTGGAAAGTTGTTGGAGTAGTTGGAAGGCCAAAAATGCACATAAAAGTAATGCATGTGCATTACTTTCCACTTGACCACCTTTAAATCTTTACATCATTATTTATTCTTTCTTACGTCTCTCCTAGCCTCCTAACCAAGCCTTACACGTTCTTCTAACTTACATTAAGAAGAGAAGAAAGAACAAGGAAGGAGAAGGCAAGAAGAAGAAGGAAAGGAAAGAAGCCATAGGAGGACCGAACATACATCATTTGTAGATCATCTTCCAAGC
>NMUG010005496.1:0-13099 GCA_002855965.1 Monotropa hypopitys | reverse complement strand
CCCCATTTGAAATCTTTTTGGGATTTGAGCTTTAAGAGTGAGGAAAATGCAAGGGTTTTTCCAGAAAGATTTGAAATAAATCTTCTTAGAAAATTTATTTGCCCTAAGAATTGTTGAAGTTCCTTTTTATTTGTTGGGGGTTGTGCTTCCATGATGGCTTTGGTTTTTTCTTTGTCTATTTCTATTCCTTTTTTGTGTACTAGCAAACCTAAGAAATTTCCAGTAGAAATCCCAAAGACACATTTACTTGCATTCATTTTTAACTGGAACTTCCTCATTTTTTGCAAAGTTTGTGTTAGGTGTTCCAAATGTGTGTGATTTGACAAGTATATCATCAATATAGATTTCTAAGAACTTTCCAATCAAATCATGAAAAATGGTGTTCATAGTTCTTTGATAAGTGGCACCTGCGTTTTTCATTCCAAATGCCATCACTATCCATTCAAATAACCCTATATATCCTGGGCATCTAAAAACTGTTTTATGAGTATCTTCTATAGAAATAAAAATTTGGTTATATCCAGAAAATCCATCCATAAAGGATATATATGTATGGCCTGCAGTTGCATCTACCAAATGGTCTGCAACATGCATAGGATATTCATCTTTAGGAGATGCAGTGTTTAAATTTCTAAAATCAATACAAATCCTTACTTTCCCATTCTTTTTTATCACTGGCACTATATTTGAAATCCAATCGACATATCTAACTGGTCTGATAAAACCAGTTCTAAACAATTTTTTCATTTCCTGTTTTACTGCTTCTTAAACTTCCGGTGCCATTTGTCTTGGTGTTTGTTGATATGGAACAAAATTTTCCTTAACAGGAATTTTATGTTCTACCAAAGATCTATCCAAACCAGGCATATCACCATAATCCCATGCAAAACAATCTTTAAATTCACACAGAATATACTTTAACTGGTCTTTCATTTCATTAGATAAAGATGAGCATACATGGAGAAGTCAGGGATTATTTATACTTCCAACATTAAAATCCTCTATAGGATCTGGAAAATCTGTTCTGTTATCATCAAGTTTGGCAGGAGCAAACTTTAGATCTCCCATGGCTAACTCCTTTATAGTCAAAGAACTATCATCTATCACACATTCTACCCAGTTGCATACTATGGGCTCACTAGCTTCTAATTTTCTAGATACAATAAAAGAAAATAATCTTTTAAAGGTGGCTTTTATGGCAGCTACCTCTCCATTTATGCCTTCCTTGGTTTCACTGATCATTATCACCCCTTGCAGCTTCAACCTTAGACGTTGATATTATGTTAGGTCTAATAAAATCCTTGCTTATTTCCTTGAATCCTTCCTTGATGTATTTAAGGAATTGACTTTCAGTAAGGCTGGCCCCTGTCGATTTCACTTCACCATCTTCAATCTTGATAGGCCACAACTCTTCATCATATAGGCGAGCTTCTACATTGTTGGTGTCTGCCTGAAAGGGATGCTTTTCTGCCCAATATATCTCCATTTCTGCAGCATCTTTGTTTTGTCCTTGCTTAAGAAACATTAAAGCCTGGTGTAAAGAAGAAGGCACACATCCATTTATATGAATCCAATCTCTGCCTAATAAGGCATTATAATTGGAAGTAGATTCAATCACAAAGAAAGTAGTGTTCATTTTCCTACTTCCCAATTGCAATTGTAAGGAAATTACTCCTTTTGCAGGTGAGCATCCTCCTGTGAAATTACCAACAGTTACTTTAGTTGGTATCAAGTCTGCCTCTTTTTGTTTAGATTTTTCATAACCTTGAAAGGCAAGATATTCACTATGGCACCATTATCAATTAACACCTTGTTAATAGGCTTTCCATTGATATGAAGTTTAACATACAAAGGTTTCAAATGCCTTATTAAGGCATCACTAGGGGTTCTTAATATCATAACTTCTTCCCCATGTTTGTCTTTTTCTATTCCAATTGACTCTTATTAGCATTCTTTTTTATTTTGTTGTTCATTTATTCTTACTATGGAATCAGCCTTATCTTCAACATCTCCTTCTAAACTTATAGGTTGATTTGGTTTTGCCTGAAATGTTTTAGGTAGAACCAAAATCATGTTACAAAATAAATTAGTAGGAGGTACTGACCCAAATTGAATATTGGCCAATGCTTCACCAAAATCGACAGACTTTTGGGAGTCTGTTTCATCTCTGTCTTCTTTCGGATCATCTTTTATGATGTCTCAGCTGTCGATTGATAACATATCATCATCATCTAGATCATCATCTGCCAAAACTTGCTTAAACTCAGCAATCTTCTGTTTCAAACTCTTCTTTAATTCCTCCTTTTGTTCTTTTAGTGATAGAGCTAAATGAGAAGATAACTTTGAACTATCTTCATTTCTTCCATCGATTGATCTTTCCTTGGCTTGATTAACCCTAGTCTGGTCAATATTGGAGTTTTTTACTTGCCCCCCAAGACTCAAATTCTGTCCTGGTCTATTCATTTGCCCCCCAAGCCTGTTATTAAGGCTTTTTGATTTGGGCAAAGTACCTTCTGCTTGTCTGTTCCATACCAAAGGGAATGTTTGGTTTGGAACCCGATTATTATTCCAATTAGGATTTTGTACCCTTTTTGATGGGTTTTTCGTTCTATCTTCCATCTGGGTATCCCTTCTTTCCCTTTCTGAAAATTTCCTTTGGAATCTTCTTTTCTGGGTGTTAGAGATTGGTGTGTATTCTCTGTCTATTGGGAACTTTGGATGTCTTAATTCTTCCCACCTGTTGTGATCATGATTTGGTGGTATGATCATTCTTCCTTGATATCCACCTCTATTTTGTAAACCTCTTCTGCCTCTGCCATATTGGCCTCTTCCTCTTCCACCTGTGTATATAGGTGGGTATATAAATGACATATCTGGCTTTCCTGGGAATGCTGAAATGACAGTCTGTCCTTTGAACAAAAAGGGTCCATCATATTCTCCATACCATTTCATAGATTCTGAAGGTATGAAAATTCCAGGATCATGTCCTTCATAAATTAGTTTTGGACCAACATATATCTGTAAGTCACTCCCTCCCATTGTGTTGAACCTAATGGCTCCCTTTGCATAGGCTCCAGTGTTTTCTTTATCCACCATTACCTTTTCTCGAGATTTGACTTCTTGGTCACATCTCAAGCTTAAATAATTTTCATACTTTGGTTTATAATGAGATTCTTCATCAGTCTCCATCATTTCACCTTCTTCCTGGATTTGCCTTTCAATTTGAGATGCCATCCTTCCTTTCCCTATTCTGGCAGTTACCATGTTGACATCGACTGGGGGAAATGGATCAATATCAATTCCCATTACTTCCTTTTCCCCTTTTTCATATTGCAACATTCCTTTCTGGATTAGATCCTGTACACAATTCCGAAATGTAACACAATTGTTAGTGCTATGTCTAAAGGAATTATGTCATTTAAAATATTCTTTTCCTTTTCTTTCCTTTTCCAAAGGAATTTCATGCCCTTGTGATAACACCAGGAACTTCTGTTTTAAAAGTTCATCAAACAATAGATCTGCTTTAGATAGATCAAAGGAGTATTGCTTATAATTCGATTGATTTTTCTTATTTGGGTATGATGAAGGCATGTTCATAGGTTTCTCAAATTTAGTTAAAGTATCACATACTATAGGTGTTTTACCTATAACTTGGGCTACATCTATTTCCACATCACCTTCTATGTCTTGGTAATATGTTCCTAAGTATTTACTTTTCCTACTTTCTCATTCCATTAATATGGCTTCATAACCTATGGCTTTTGAAGTTAAGTCAAATAAGTCTCTGAATTCTGTGCCATTAAAGTGTTTCTTAAAATCATATTCAAGCCCATCTTGTGCAAACTTTACAATTTCAGTTTCTGGGATTAGTACATTGCATCGATTTCTAATCCTTTTGAACCTGGTCATGTACTATTCAACAGATTCTGAAGATTTTTGCTTAATCTTTGCCAAATCTGCCACTGAAATTTCTGGTTGATGCCTAAAAAATTGGGCATGAAAGTGTTCCTCCATTTCCCTCCATGAATGTATTGAATTCTGTAGAAGGTTTATAAACCAAGTAAATGCAGTTTTGGTTAAGGAATGAGGGAATAATTTCAGTTTTAAGGCATCATCTAGATCAGCCTCTCCTATTTGTAGGCAAAACCTGCCTATGTGTTCTACTGTCGACTGATTTTATTCCCCATTAAAAAGGGATAAATCAGGAATTCTATAATGCCTAGGAAAAGGCGCATTATCAATCCAATTTGGGTATGGTTTTTTGAACATAGTTCTTTCTAGTTTTCTTAATTCAGTTCCATACATTTCTTGCATTATATTCATAAGTTGGGCCCTTAAATAGGGCTCATTGTTTCTTTCAATGGGCATATAATTTAATCTTTCCCTTTGTTCTAGATGATCATAACCAAAAGCATTTCCTTGCCTTCTCTCATTAAAGTTAGGCAAAGTATTTTGATTGTTTTGACTAGAGGTGTCACGACACGAGCACGACACGGGCACGACATGTTTAAAATGGGCACGGCACGGCATGGGCCGGCACGGCACGGGCACGTAAATTTTGGTGGGCCGGGCCGGGCCGCAATTTTGCAGCACGGGCACGCGGCACGGTCACGGCATAATAAGGCACGAATACGACACGTGCACGGGCACGACACGAGCACGGCACGGGCACGACACGGCACGAGCACGGCACGGGCACGTTTATTCTCCACCATATCACTAAACATGCCCATCATACACCTCGAAAAGGTGCCCGGGGCATTGCACAAGCCAAATGGCATGCGCCTATAAGCATATGTTCCAAAAGGACACGTGAATGTGGTCTTGTCCTGATCCTCCAAGGCAACTTCGATTTGGTTGTACCCTGAGTAACCATCCAAGAAGCAATAAAAGGAATGGCCCGCTACCCTCTCCAAGATTTGATCTATGAAGGGGAGGGGGAAGTGGTCATTCCTAGTGCTAGCGTTTAGTTTCCTGTAGTCTATGCACACTCTCCACCCGGTCACTTCACGAGTGGGGATGAATTCGTTATTTGCATTTTTGACTACCGTGATGTCCGACTTCTTCGGCACCACTTGAATGAGGAATACCCATTTACTATCCGCAATTGGGTAAATGATACTCACGTCCAACAATTTTAGGATTTCAACCCGCACAATATCTTTCATGTTTGGATTGAGTCGGCGTTGGAGTTGACGGGTTGGACACACATTAATATATAATTGAGTTATACGACATATATCAAAATAGAAGCTCAATTGGAATTCACTTACACCATTTGATAGAGACAGAATGCATTCCTTTTTATTGGGAAGTTCATTTAACATAAAATGTTAAAAGGGTACCCAAAAACGTAATTTGGCAACCGAGAACCAAATTTCGGCAAGAATTAATTGGGGGAGACTCAAACAAATTACTGAGTCGGTGCAAAAAAAAAACGTGTTACTCTTATTTACAAAACCCATTTTCGCAGAAAGAGAAGGGAGAGTCGCAGGTCAATCTGACAAAAATTCGGAAGAGGATTGAGAGAGAAGTCGCGATTCGATCGAAGGAGAAGGAGAAGGAGAAAGACGCGATCAAGAATGGATCTGAGAAGGGAGAAGAGTACATCGTGAACGAAATCGGAAATCGCAGATGAGGTACGTGTATGTGTCGTGTATTTGCGAAGGTATGTGAGTCGTGTGTGTTGTGTAACTGTGTATATGCGGCATAGTGTGTGTAAGTGCGATTTCGTATGTAAGTATTGCCGTATGTGTGTGCGATTTTGTGTGGGGGTATGTATCGACTATATGTGGGTTTGTTTGTTTGTGTGTCGACTGTGTGTGGGTTCGGCTGTATTCGATTGTAAGTCTGTATAGTTGTATATATGTCTGTATTTGCGAAGGTGTGCGTCTGTGTTAGTGGGTGTGTGCATCTGTGTTAGTGGGTGTGTGCATTTGTGTTAGTATGAGTGTGCATAGGCAGGTGTAAGTAGTGTATATGAGTGTGTCCCGCGTTTGGCATGGCTGTGTGCGTGACCTGTGGCACTGTGATTTTGTGGATGTACAGTAGGTGTGCAACTGTGTGTGTGTGCAGGTGTGTGATTTGGGTGTATGTATAGGTGTGTGTGCATGCTGTAGTGTGCATGTGTGTGTAGCAGATTAGGTGTGAAGGTGCTGCAAAATAGGTGTGTGTGCGTGTGTCGGCATGTATAAGTGCAGCAGTGTGTGCGTGAGTATACATGGGTATGTATAGATATGTGCGTTGTGTATACGTAGGCGTGTGAGTATGCGTAAGGAATGGGGTATAGATCGGATGTGGGTATAACTGTGTGATTATGCAAATGTGTCACGTGCATTCGAGATACGCCAAAGTTAAAAAAAATAATCAATTTTAAATAAATTTAATAAATTATTAAATAAAAAATATTGTAATTTTATTTCAGGGACTGCTACGATTACATCTGAAGCACCAAAAAACTAAGCAAGTCAGTCCTGTAAAATAAGATGAGTAAATTAGATACAGTTCTTTTTAATGTTTAAACACTTGTTTTATTTTTAATTGAGCTTGGGATTGATGTTTATTGCACTTGATTCCCTGGTTTTAATTTAGAACTGTACGTTGTTGATTGTTTTGATTAATATGTAACATTTAAATCCCTATGCCAAGAATCAAAACTAATTTGTATTTATGCACAAATATTCATGCATCATTGAAGCATGGTTTAGGTGTTGTGGTGTTAGGTTGTTGATGCATTAAACATGCATAGAAAAGATTTTTCATATAAGCTGCGAGCTTGTGATATTATGGTACCAAGGCGACTACGAAGCCAATAGTAAGCTACGAGCTTGAAGTAACACAATTGGGCATAATTTTACCATGTTACAAAAAGTTGTTTTAAAATGCATATACATACATAACAATAGTGGTGCAAATTAATTAAATAAATTAAAAAGGGTGGTGCATTCGACAGAAAACAATATATGCTTAGCACATTTTATGTTGCTATTTTTTATGCTTCGCTTTATTTCTAAAGTTGGTATCTCATTTACTCCTGGGATCCAATTTTGGATTCCAGTCTTTTTGGCAGGAGCTAGTTGTCCACTACTGGCCTGAGGATCTTTATAGTTGTCCAGCTAGAGTTAGAGGTAATTTGGCTTTGTTTTATATTATCAGTTATGTAAATTTGGAAGGAACTTATAATATAATCTAGCATAAATAGAAATAGAGAAAAATGTAATGTAATAATCACTATTTTCTTTCCCTTATGAGTAGATCCTGGTGTGTTTAAATATTGTTTGCAGTTGTTAATTTTCTTAAGCATTATTAAGGATTGAAATTAATTTATAGTCATTGCCATCTCGGATAATATCTTTATTAGATAATTATATTCGGGAACGGAAGTAACATTTAAAATGTTTCAGGGCAGTACAGCTGGTTATAAACTGTCCAACGAATGTTTCGTCTAACTGTTCCCAGCTGTAGATCGATCGCGATGCCAGCTTGTGGTACCAATTGAGCGTCGTCCGACCTAAATTCGATGCAAACATCCTGCAGTAGGGGCTTTCGTCTCCTTCGTACAAGATTAAAGCCTGTTGATGGTCTTTGAGATGGGTCCACCAGGTATGTCTTCCCATCATATTTCTGGAAGTTGGGAAGGTTAAATCCCTTGGGGATTCTATAGTGACTGGTTTCTATGGGGGATGGGGTAGAGGTGATCTGCTAGATTGCCCGTTTTACAGTCTCTTGGACTGTTCCCTGACCTTTGAGACGCTCATTGAGCCATACCCTCATATCTTCGATATTAGCCGGTACGGAGTTGTCCGGTTCTGGGCGGACTGGTTTTTCTGGACACATATCCTATACGGGAAGCCTAGGACGGAGCTGATCCATGAGGTCCTGTACAGAATTCACGGAATGCTCTTGGCGTGCACCTCGAACACGACCATGTGGTTCCGCTGTTGTGTTCGATGGGCTCTGGGAGATCCGTGACCACCTTCTGCCTCTCGGCGGTTGTGTGGATCTATTCTCTCTCTATTTTCCTGTCAGATCCTCCCTTGGCCTTCGGATGCCGTTTTTATTTCCGAAAAGACGAGGGTGGACATTGCGGTCCTAGCTTGCCTGTGGAGCCATTGGTGGTTGCTGTTTGTGTCGAATGGGCCCATCTTGTTGTCGAGGTTGTCTAGACAACCTTTCCACTTCTTTTTTCAGACGTTTGATCACCTGTTTTGAGATCTGATAATCTTCGCCAAATCCTCGTCTCTGATCGATGTGGATTTGGGAGAGATTGAGAGTATCACGAACGAGATCGACTGTCTCCTTCTTGGGAGTACTCTCCATCTCTGCTGTCGCACTCTCTGTCTTCAGGATAGTCATCCTGGGTCCTCTGTGGCCCCGTAACGCCTCTAGCAGGGGCTTTGGAATTCCTTGTTAGGCTAGGAGCGCCTCCACGCTTACCTTGGACGTGAGACAGAGTGTTCCTGGTCTTCTTTGGTGCTGGAGGTGGGTCGGAATGGGTGGTGACCATTCGCTTCCCATCTCCGATCTCCTTTTTGATAGTGGGGGTTTTGTTGTCTTTGATTGCCATCTTGTTTCATCTGATTCTGGTTTGTTTTTCTTCTTTTGTGGGTGGGTTTCCCACAGACGGCGCTAAATGTGCGGGGGTAAAGTCTGACTGCTCTTCACCACCATAGATGAACTTCAGGTTTTATCTCAACTGGATCACTTAGAATCTTCTTGCTAATCTAGTTGCATTCCTTCCTGTATTTGCGCTCACAAACAAGGGTTAGAGGATCTCCTACCGCTATTGGCCAGAAGACTCTCTGATAACTAAGTTAGTCCTTGATCGAGAGAAAGCTCTACGAAAGCACAAATGAGAGTCTGAGGGGCAAATTAGCATGTACCTTTTCTGTAGGTTGGACTTTTGATTTATAGAGGCCTTCTGGATACCCAGTTTCTTGCTGGTAATCAGGAACTTGATGAGACTTTTCATCCCTCTTTTGGATAAGCCGTATATTTTCTCGGATTCTTGCCGGACTTTTCCATATTTTCGAAGATTTGAATCCTTTTTCAATATGCCAAAATTCCTTTAAATATTCACGCTTCCTTAGGAAACGAGATTTTGTCACTTTAGGTGCAAATAACTAGGACACGTGTGTTGATCGCTACCATCTGGTCGATCTATACATGTACATATCGCCCGCGCTAGTAACATCATCCCGCACTGCCATGATGTCTAGCACAGGACTGACCTGATCCGCAATGCCGGTAGGCTGACTCACATGCAATTGACTATATGGGAGATTCACCTGCATGCGTCTGACTGCATAACTTCTCATCCGCACTTCCAGGATGTCACACACAGGTCTGACCTGATCCGTAGTGCGTGAATCAAGTGACACGTGCCTTTCTATATCGAACAAATGAATAACACGTGTTGCTCTGCTAGCTAGTGTTCGAGATCCAAATTTGCCATTTACACGTGACAAATCCTAATTCAACCACCACACATGCTTCTTTGGAGGCAAATTAATTTTATCCTTATTATTTAGTAAAATGAAAGTGATAATAAATGGAAGTGATGTCACAAATTATTCAACTCGATTCGAACACATGGTAAATAACCCGAAGCAACCCGACTAGGCTAATCCAAACACGATGATTGCTAGTACCAAGGTTTTAAAGTTGTGACGAGAGTCAAAAAAAAAGCAGACGGTGAAACTCCATGTTATTACTCTCGAAAGTCTTCTTCTTCCCTGACCCCACCCTCTGGCCACCTCTGCCGCCGGTCACCACCGATCTTCCCCTTACTTTACCCCGAGCACGTCCTCAGGCTAAAACACTCATTTCTCGCGCAGTCTCTCTCTACATATATATGTGTGTTTCAGTTTTTCCCAAATCGGAAACCCTAACATAAAGTTGAAACCCAACTCCTTTTTTGGTGAAGATTGTGGATTGGGAGATCATTCTTCTTTCTTTGTCCACTGCGGTGTGGTTAGTTCCCTATCCTTTTAATTTTTTTGTTTTCAATAGGTTTGATACCTCTAGATATTGGTATTTAGGAATTGATTTTGCGTTGATATTGTGTACTACGTTGGAGCAGTCCCTGGTGATGTTTCTCTTACAAGCCACGTGGGCCACCCACTACGTGGCAAGTAGTTGCCGTTTCGTGTAATTAGGCAATTTTGTTAGATTCAATAATGGAAAATACATTTGTGAGTTTCATTTATGGGTTCAAACTATTTTGTTCTCTCTCTTTATAGAATAGAAGATATCTGCCTTGATTGTTCCTTGAATAAGGAGGCTACACTTTGGTCTTTCTTTTGGCTCGTGGGGTTTCATGTCTTTAGGGTTGTAGGCTGTAAGATCAATTGAGAGGGAAATACGCCTTCTATTGCTTGGGTCATGAACCCCTCTCTTTATTTACTCTCCAAAGTTTTGTTTTTTGTTCTCCTCTACATTGAAAGGTAAAAATAAACTGGTATAGTCTGATTATTTTGTTATCCTGTGGTCTGATTATTTGGTAGACACGTTTAACGCTTTACGTTGGGAAATTGGAAAATAAATTGCTACAGTCTAAACCATTGAACCTTTAAATTTTGCCCTAGTTGAATTCAGAATGTCTTCCAGAAAACTGATCAAGATACTCTGAGTCTTTAATTTTCCATTAAAGACCAATAAAGGATCACCGAACATGCCTATCCTAAGAAGCACAGACACTCTTCCAGGCCTCACGAGTCCATATCTCAGACGTGTCGGACACGGACACATCCCCGACACATGTCCGACATGCAATTTTATGTGTCATAATATTTAATCATTATTTTTTGAGTCGGACACATTTCCTACACGCTCGGGTGGGTCAAAATACAATTTTTTAAAATTTAAACGGGGTAAAAATTGTTATTTTCAAACAAAAACAGACTAAAAAAGAAATATATAGAGGGCATGTATGAATGAGTGCTCTAAATGAAGGATTATATTCTAACATTTTTGACATCATGTGTGGTTCACACTCTCAACCTTGCATTGCAAAACATTTGTGTGGTGAAGAATTTTGAAAACAATCAAGTTACTTATGAGTGTTGTTGGATCACCGAACTTGTAAGGATGAATACTCTTTTTTGGGTCTACTAGTGCATATTTTGTGGTCATTGACAATCTTTTTGATGAACATTTTTTTATTTTATGTTTTGTTTGGATTTTGAATGCCTTACAATATCTTTAATATTAATAAAATAAAATTTCAAAAATAAAATCATTAATATATATAACGTGTCCGTTTCCTAGTTTTTGGGAAAATCACGTGTCCACGTATCCGTGTCATGTCGTGTCCGTGTCCACATATCCGTGTCCCCGTGTCCCCGTGTCCGTGCCCCGTGTCCACGTGTCCGTGCTTCTTAGTGCCTATCTATAGGCAGGACCGGCCCTGATGTAGTAGCCCATAAGGCGGCCGCTTTAGGCCCCGAAATTTAGCCCAAAGATTAGGCCCCAAAATTCGAAGAAATCATAAGTAATAGTTTTGCTTAAATGTTTCAAATTAATAGGCCTGGTTCAGTGGAAATTTTTTTTTTACTTGCAAACGGTCTAGGGTTCGATTCTCTGCCCTCAAAAAATATTTTGATTTCATTTTTCCCCCTAACCCGTGAAACCCTAACTCCCCCCCTCTTTTCCCTCTTCTGCACGACGCAGGCGCAGCCCCGCACATCCCCTCTCTGCCCTCCCACTCTTTTCCCCTCTTCTTCACTGCACGTCGCCACTCTCCCTCACCACATTTGCCGCCGCCTGCCGCCCCTGTGCTCTCTCTCCAGACTCGCCTCTCTCCCTCACCACCACACTAGCGTCGCGGCGCTGCCGCCCCTCTCTCTCCGCGGCTCCGCCCAGCATAGAGGTTAGTTCTTCTCTCTCTCGTCTCTCTGGGCGGATCTCTCGATCTTGTTCTCTCTCGATCTCGATCTTGTTTTCTCTCAGTCACTGTTATGTTTGTGTTGAGAATCTTTCCTTATAAAAAATAAAATCATCTTTGAGCATTTGAATATTTTTTGAATGATTTGTCTTCGTATGTATTGATCGATTTGCTGTCACAGTGCCACTGTATGAATTGATCAGTTTTTTTAATTTGCAGCATATTCTTTGTGCAATCGTATTCTGGATATTTTTAATTGGATACATCATATTCTTTGTGCAATCAGCAATCCAAGAGGTGAGGTTCTGGCAATTCGTATTCTTTGCAGAGTATATTTTTAATTAGGCCCCAAATGACTGTTCGATTTAAGCCCCCAAAAACTCAGGACCGGCCCTGTCTATAGGTATTCGTCCAAAAGTTCCTCTAGCGAGGGAATAAACCTGCTTAAACCTGTAAAATAGCTATTTCCATCTAAGAAAAGAATTACTCTCTCCCCCTCTCCTTTCGAGCTCACATGCAATACAGTATTCATTAGATGGGAAGACATCCCTTTTGGCTACTTAACTATCTAAACCAAATGAAATTTAATCTTTATTCCTAGCTGCATTTAACAAGATAGACATACCTAAACTTACCCGTCTACCTGGCCATGGTATAAAGGGTTGTCTAGACTTGTAATCCAAATCTTATAACATCACAATTTGTCAGGTTGTTTTAAAAGCAAAAGCTAAAATCACAACAGAAAACACGTAGTGAAAGGATACAAAGATTGTTCAGGCATGTAATTCTACACAGAGACACTCACACTAGAATCAATGACGACACACTCTGGTTCGTAGTATTACTCTATAACATGGTCATCGAGAGCTAGATTTTTCGAAGAAAGTTGAGTGTGTAAACAGCAGAACTCAAGCTACCAAAAAAGTCAATATATCTATTATATATATATATATCTATTATACATTACAGGACGGTGTGGTCTCCACATATAACTTTTATATACATATAAAGATATAGGCAGCCGTTGGATCAAAACCAACTGCTTAGATTTTAAAAACGTTGGATCAAAACTAATTACATTACTTAAATTATGCACCAATTAGGATCGGTTAGGTGACATATAATTAGATTGCATATAATTAGGTTACTAATTAATTAGGTATCTTTATTAACTTTAGGTATCTTTTGCATATAATTAGGTTGCATATTTTTTGG
>NMUG010005495.1:0-13099 GCA_002855965.1 Monotropa hypopitys | reverse complement strand
CTATGAACTTGAACTTTCCGGTGTAGCACCAATTTCCTACCGTGCTACAAAGTTACACCGGGAAGTTTTGAAACCCGTTTTATTTTGAACCCAAACGTCTTAAGCCTAAAAGACCTCGTTGATTAGCTACGTCCTTAGCATACGAACACTAGAGTCGTAGGATCGTAGTTGAATCTCATAGTTTGCTGGGTACAATTCTTTTTGTGGTTGTGTTCACCTCCCGATTTACACGTTCATTGGACGTACATCATGTGTCCAATCCCTTTGAAATGGAGTGAAACACGAGAGAGGTGGTGCGTTATAGGTTTTATTGGCACGAGTTGCGAGAGAAAATTTTGGCCTATTGTGAGAATTGGAGTCGAAGCACAGGGTGATGCGATAGCTCAATCGATTTTAGGATACTTGACTGCACTATGGAGCGATTCTTTTATGCTCCTTGTCCATTTGTGTTCCGATTAGATCGGTTGAAATACGTTGTAAGTTGTGCATACCTTTCGTTTTGTGCCACATTGTTCGGGACGAACAACATCTTAGTTGGGGGTTGTGATTAGCCCCTAATATTCTATATTTGCGGGCTAATCTAGCTTCTAGCTGGGTGGTTGTAGTTCTAATATGGCTATTTTGCTCCCGTATTGTGTTATATTGCAAATTGTGAGCTTGCAGAGAACTTGATGTGATTATAGGCTATTTAGAGCCTTTTGTTGACGAGTTCCAAGCTTAGGGGAAGGCCGACGCGTGCCGGATGCCGGTGCAAAGCTCAATTGGTGTCCATCCGGAAGCCGAGGACATAACCAATGCCTTGAAGGTGGTAAGCAGGAACAAAAGGAAGAAATTCAGAATTTCAAGGCGTAGACCGGTCTCCACGGAATGCGTGGACCGGTCCCTGACACTTCAGAGAAGAAAGATAAGCTGTAGACCGGTCCCCACCTTTTCCATGGATCGGTCCATGTTGAGTCAGAGGAAATTGAGAGCAATCAGCGACCGGTCTCCACTATATGCGTGGACCGGTCCAGCCAGGTTCAGAGAAGAGTGAAAACTGCTTGTACCGGTCTCCAGTTTTTCCGTGGACCGGTTCGTGTTATGAAGGAAAGTTTCGGATCAGCCGAGGACCGGTCTCCACGAAACCCGTGGACCGGTCCATTAGGCCAAAATTACAGAATTCGCAGATTTTAATTCTTTTCCGCGTGGGGGCATTTTTGTCCGATTTTGGTCATTGTTTAGGACCCATATAAAGTTATGAACGACTTTTGAGGAGGATATCTTATCCATTACAATAGAATAGGATTTTTATTGCTACTTTGGTAGAGAGAGAAAGCTCAAAGGAGGCCATGGAGTCCTAATGAAGTTTTGATACATTTTGATTAAATTCATCAACATCAAGAATTAAAGTAGTTAATCTCATCATTCTCCATCTATTGAACCTATTTTTGTATTCATTTGCCCAAAAATCATGAATAGCTTAATTTCTATTGTTGATTTTCTTTATGCTATGAGTGAGTAGTCTATTAGAATGGGTTAGGGAAGGGGAATTCCTGAATTGTTCGGGTGAATTAGGACTCAATTTAATCAATTGAAACAAGTGAACCTTTGATCATCATTTCTCCAAATGAAGGGAGATTGGTAGTGTTATCTTCTTTAATCTATGTCGACGGATCGTTGATTCGGCACATGGATTCCTTGAAGCGATGTCCTACTAATTACTCCAATGTAGTGTTATGGGAAGTATATGATCTAAGTGTTAAATTGTGAAATTGATCTTGTGCTTACAATGTTACATTGATTCCACTACTTGCGTCTCAAGCATGAATCGAAATTGTTATTGAGTCTTAATCTATCCGGCTAATTTGGGGAAATCATAACCCTTAATCCATTCTCTTTTCCCTTTGAATTTAGTTTTAACATAAAATAGATTCCTAATCTTGCCATCATAAGTCTAGTTGGCTACTTATAGCCACCAAAGAAAAAACAATTACAAAAAGAAAAAGCAATTACAAAAAGAAATTCATTGGTTCATTAACTCATTAAGATTTGAAAACTTCACCGGTCAAATGTCTTGAAAATTCCCTGTGGATCGACCTCGGTCTTACCGAGTTATTTTGATATGCGCACATAAGTCCTACGCTTCGGACTACCTTGTTGTGTTCACACATAAAGGGCGTAAGCAAAGACCCATCCAAGTTATCCCAATCTTTCACAATGGATACTCCGTGGAGGTATCTAACCAAGACATATCCAAGTTATCCCAATCTTTCATTCATCTTGTTTTCGTGATTCATATCATATTGGATTGGGTCCGGTATAGTGGTCGTCGACACACTATCCTTTCCCCTCGTTATTCCCCAACTCGTTGGGAGGGCTACACTACTCCCCCATTGTGCTCAACGTGGTGGCGCGACCACTGGGGAAGTCCAACATCTGTCTATTCCCATCGTGCACAATGTCGTAGATAGTGCGACCATCCAGGGAAGTACGATCGCAACATGTTCCCTCCACATATCCAGCGTTCCTCAAGCTCGTTGGGAGGGCCCACGATACCCTATGATTCCACGTCATTAAATAATTTAGTTTCATTTTCTCTTATCGTTGTTACCATGCCAAACTAAGGCTATCAGACCACATCATATCCTATCGTTATTACCGAGCCTAGCCAAGGCCGTCATCAAACTATTCCACATCACCTCACTCAATCTCATTCCTATTATGAGTTTCCCATATCACCGCCCCTAGCCGAAGGCTAGTAAGCCACAACTATCCATGGCCATCAAACAGTCATCAACCCTGGTCAAAAGCTAGTGAGCCAAGATCATACATGGCCGTTATCACACTACTTTATATAGACCATGCGTTATACACCAATGTATTCAGTCACATTTCCTTTAAGTAATGGATTTGAGATTTTAGAACGAGTAGCCCTCATGGAGCACATCCTCAATATTAAATGTTCATTTGGTTGTATGGAACTACTTACTTAGTTCTTCTATCATAAACTCCACCTTGGCAAATCCAAGGGAGACAACCACCAAGACCATCCAACCCCAACTAAAGGTTTCAAGACCAACATTCTATTACAATATGAAGGGAGTGACTCATACACTCAAATCCCCGTTCAATACCCAATTGGCAACACCATCACACACACGGTGTCCCATAAGTTCCAAGGGACCTATCGTGATTCTCAAAACTCCACGTACCTAATTATTTTATGTACATGTCCTATGACAAGTCAATTGTCACACTAACCCCAAAACACGACTCGAGGTTCACAAGGGCATTTCGTCAAACACATGGTGGTCCTAAACTCCAATGGCCACCAATCATCTTACAAGTCGTCATAACACTAACCATCCCTCTCACGGGGATTTCATCGAATATGTGGTGCGCCTAACCTCTAAGGGTATCGTACAAAACAACTAGTGGGCCCAAGATCACCGCTCAATTCCAACAAAATATAACGAGCCTATGTACACACACATATACTTAATAGGAGTTAAAAATTTTACCCACCCGAGTATCGCCGGAGTAGTCGCCAGAAAAATCGCCGGAAAACATCCTCCGCACCAACGGACCTATGCACATCAATGGAAAGCATTCGACGGTGAGAATACAATCTTCTAAAGAACCAACATGAGAAACCCACTTTCAAAATCGACTTACCCGAAATCTCGAGAGGATGACATCGATACTTAGGTTGCTGGAAAACCCTCGGTGCGGGGAACCACGTTCCTTCTTCACAAAGCTTCAACTGAAGCCCGGTTGGCCTTCGAATCCAAGAGAGAAGTGAGAGAGCATGAGGGGGGAGCTCCCGTGGAGGTAGAGAGAGAAAGAGTTTAGGTAAAAATGAGGGAAGGGATGACCAAAATCGTTGGAACCATCATTTATATAGTCCCCCTACATGAAATGACCAAATTGCCCTTAATGAGCCAATTCTGGACTCTGTGCACTGGTGCAACCCTTATCTACACCGGTGCAAACCTGCACCAGTAACCAACAGAAGACTTTTGCAACGATGCAAATATCCTCTGCACCGATGCAAACTTGGTCCGGACAGAACAGAAGGTTTGTGAACCGGTGCAAGTCCTCCTTGCACCGATGTAAACTTAATCCGAACACATCAGTAGGTTTGTGCACCGGTGCAACCTCTCCTTGTACCGATGCAAACACCCAAGGACCTCCTGCACCGGTGCAAACTTACTTTGCACCGATGCAAACATCACCTGAAGCAATATTTGCATAGCCTAAACTCTCCCGGGATTTCTCCGAAACGTCCCGAGTCGAATACGAACCAAACGGTTCAATCGTCAAGGAGTGCAACACCCACTCTAATCCTCAACGGAAACCGAGGAATCCATACTAAAATTTATTAATCGATTTAAAACGATAATTTAAGTTCGGAAACGTATATAGAAAATACGGGTCGGTACAGAGCTCATCATGCCAATTTAGATATGAGCCCATGAAAATAGCTCGACGGGTCATCTCAACTCTAATAAGGAATCCCCAAGGCTCAACCGACCACTAATATAGATAGTACTACGATACCTCATTATACAGGACGACTTACTGGGAAGATACGACATCCCCACTTGCTATATGGGAGAGGATCGTGTCCCCGACATGATTCACGTTACAATTATACTACTAATAAGGAAATCCTATGTCACACCCAACCCAATTAATTGGATTAAGATTGACAACAACCTCTATAATTTGCATTCTCTAAATTAAACAAACGAATAATAATGCATGTTAATGAACAATCAAGTAGAAGTCTCAATAACTCAATAATCGAATTCACTAAACAAACGAATCATCTATGCAAATTAATGCAAACTCTTCATCGTATAATAATGCATGTTATTTCATCTTTGACTCGACAAAGTCCTTTAAGCTTACAGGGATCCCAAAGCAACAAAAGCTTACGGCACGTTAAAAAGCCTTCTACGCTTACTTTCAAAGCCATCTAAGCTTACGTATTCAAAGCCATCTAAGTTTACTCATATTTTTAAAGTCACCAAAGCTTATTCATTCATTTCTTTTCTTTTCTTTTCATATAGTTTTCACCACCATCTAATCACCAATCGTCATCAAGCATATTTAACCAAAGCATAATAGAATTCAAACATCAAACGATAACACACAACATTTAAGTAAGTAAAATATCCATAATTCACTCACCTTTATTCCTTAACGATGCTGCTTTATTTTCTTGGCACGTCAAATGCGCCTGTACCAACTCCTGTACCAACTCAAAGTATTAAAACCAATACAACAATTAGAACAAAAGATATATTTATGTATCAAACCTCTTCTTTAGATTATGCAATCACTATAATTTAGCTAATTCCTTAGCAATTCACAAATATTCACCTAGTTTCTAGGTAAATTTAGTCCCTAAGCTTCATTTAGACATTAATGTTATGGATTATTTCTATTCTAAACTTTTAACCACCATTTGCCTTTCATCAATTTTTTTTTTTGAAACAAAAAATTTTATATCTCAAAAAATAATACATGTACAATACTAACTCTAGCCTTCACAACAAATTGATAGGCTTAGAGTATAAAAACATCCCAACTGGCTCACAGTTACATTAAGCATAAACCTGCCACTACTAACACCTTCCCGAAAGGAAAAGGATGCACCAGGCCTTAAGGAAAAATACCCCCACCCATTATCCAGATAGAGATTCATCGACCTCCAAACATCAACCCTTTGAAACTCGGACTTTCGAAATCACGATAATCATCAAACCTCGAGGAAAAAATGAAACGCTTGCCCCTGATGATGAACTTCTATGCCAGAACTCTGCGCCTCCTCCCCCAATTCTGATACACGACAATTGGATCTGTTTGTACTATCTTCTCGCTGCTGAATTCGTCTGGATCCTACCCCTTGATGAATTGATTGCTACAATTAGTCCCCTCAGATCTCTAAAAATATCCGTTTGTGAATAGTGCGCTAAATCGACCGAAGCTTTGGCCCAAGCTGCGATCCTGAACTCCACCAAGCTGCTGATCTCCTCAATGTTTACCTCTGCTTGCTTGAATCTGGAATGCGTGTTGTGCGGATCTTAAGCGGACTCATTAGATCACTTACTAATCAGGTGCAGAATAATCAGAAGGTTCCTCCCCTTAAATTTTAGTAGAAAACCAGTAACTTAGTTAAAATAATTATCCATGGTTTTTAAACAATCCTTCAACTATTAATTTGGTCCAACAATGCTTATAATTCTTCTCTAAACTTTCCATGTATTTTATATCTTCTAATTATCGAGCAAAACACAATTCAAGATAACAAAATTACTCAAGAAAAAACTCACTGATCAAGACACCGGGCTGAGCACCGACCGGTGCACCGGACGGAGTACCGGTGGCACCGATCCATGTGACGGTCCCCACGTCGGTCCCCTACTGATATGATTTCTGCACATTTTTATTGTCTTCTTTCGATAAATAAAGTTTTGGTTCTTGGGTTTTCTTCCGGAAAATGTTTCTGGTTTCACTCTACTATTACTCATTCATCCCATTAATTCTCTCGTCCTACTTCAATTAAAAACACATGAATTCTATCCAAATTTGATCTAAACTATGAAAATAATTAAAGTCCGAAGATTAAAACTTGAATTACCTCTCAAAACACCAAAATTTTCTCCCAAAACTTAATCCTCAGCTGATTTTCTGAAGTTTAGAACTAAGTTCATACCTTCTTCTGAAATAATGGAGTTTGACGGTTCTCTCTCCCTCTCTCCAATTGTCAATATGTTTCACCCTCTCTTCCTCTCAGCTCGAGTTTCGTTTCTATCTTCCCAACTCAATTTTTGCTTTCTCCCTCAATTTGTTACACGTATCCTTCTTCTACCGACACCTCAACTGATTTTCAAAATAATTCAACACATGTACTATACATAATAGCCAATTTCCCTTACACTTGTCAAAATGTTTGACAACAATCATATTTACACTTTACCCCTAAACCCTTCTAGTATTAACAATTAAATCTCCATTACTCATTTAATCATCTAATTGAGCCTTAAACTTGTATTCTTTCCATTTTTTAATTCTCAATCTTTAATAAATTTACAATTTACTCCCAAGATTTATTTTTATACTTAGCTTTATTTTCATTTCAACTATTTTAAATTAATTCTAAATTAACACAGATGTTACACCCTAGCCATGATAGCCCATCTGTATGGCAACAACCTCTACGCTCCCTACTAATCCGGGCCACAATTCCTAAAATCTGGGAAAGGATGGTAAACCGTATATAAATAAAAGAGAAGACGATGAAGACATATATAAAATATTCACTCCATTAATTCAAAGTTTATTGATTATCTAGTAGAGACTACAACGTTTGAATTTTTGACACCAATATCAAAAAAATTTGCTGTTGCACAAACCACTCCCCGAAAGGCCAAGTTTTAGCAATTTTAGGCACTTTTCTGGCTCCTACAACTTTCAAGTTTTTCGGCGATTGAGATGATGATGGATGTTCCAAAATTTTGAACTAAATAAAATACAATAATAAACTACCCTTTCTATAGGGGATCTAATACAGAAAATCTGTGCGGACTTCTAATTTCGGTCGCTGAATTAATAAAGCGGTCAGAATCAACGTGTGACTTAAGTGTTAGTGACTGATCCTGGCCTCTAGATTAAATTTACCGATCGAGATTAGAAGTTCGTACAGATTTTCTGTGCGGGATCTCGCATAGGAAGCGGACTCTACAATAATAATCTATATAACAAAATAGGGATGATTTAAAAATGTGTTCACATGTTAACTTTTTTTAGTTTAATGATTGAAATTGAAGAGAGTTTAAAAAACACAGAATTAAAATTGGAGAGAGTTTAATCTCACATTAGTTTGCAAAATAAAGAGATGCATTTGTTTCTTTATTAATGTATGGAATTATTCTCTCTAGACATCCAAGCCTAATGCATAATGCAAGTACAAGCCAACAACCTAATAAATGATATTGTCATCTGTCTTGGCATATGTAATTTGATTTCTACAAGATAATATTGAGAAAATCTCAATGATTTAATTAAGTATGAACTATTATTTTTTATTATTCAAGTCATAAGTATTTTATTAAAAATAAATTCTAATATTGAAATTTTTATTTGGTGCTTTTAGGTTTGGGTGGTTCTATCTACAACCACATAATTCCTAAATACAGCTCAGTTGCTAAATACCACACATTTGGGAAAACGTATATTATGTTTATTACTAAATACAACCCATATCTATCATACTTCGGACCGTCTTACCCTTACCCATCGTTTCCTCTTTACTGCCCATTTCCCCTCGTATTCTATATATTTTGATGGAATACGGTTTTGCGAATCCCCTACCACATTAATCGATCGGCTGCAATATTACCCCTTTCATTTCACTGAACTCTTCGTGTAGAGGAAGAGTTTGGGACGAATCGCCATCCATAAGAGGTTGGTATCCTTTTTTTTCGTAGTCTCGCGGCACAAATCGATTGTTTCTTTCCGTATTTTTCGTAGTCTCGCGACACTGGTTATACGTAGTACTATGTCAACCCATATATTATTTACTTCGTATACTGAGTTCCGAATTACTGTTGTGTGACCGGAAATTAATTTTCGATTACAATTGTATGCTTCGGTACTGAATATCCGAATACATGTGATTTGTTCGGTGGTATACATCCGACTGAAGTATATTAATACCATTTTGTAGAGTACGTAGTTTTTTGATTGTATGTATCTGTAATTGCAGGTAACATATGGCGAAGACAAGGTCCACGAAAGGTGATGAAACTCGTCGCAAGCGGCCTACAGCATCCACTAGGAGATGTAAGAACAAACGACAGGCAAGACCAAAAGAGGGTGATATTGTACGAAGTCACGTGGAAACCAAAAAATCCAAACGCAACGATGGTGAACAAGCTGGTAAATCTAATGTCCTAGATGACAACGCTACTTTAAAGAGTTGTTTGAAAAAAAATAAATCAACACATGCACAAGAGGTTGTGATGCCTACTGTTGTTAGTGGTTCTGGCCATAACATAGAAATACAAGGTGTTGTTACTGGTTCTGTCCAGAAAAAAAATCCAAACATCATCACTCCGAAGAGGTGGCCTGTCCGCCTGTTGCCGATGCCGTTGATGGGGTCCGTCATTCTCGCAAATGTAAGAAACATACTTCAGTTGTGAATGTTGTGAGTAGTACTGTTTCAATGCAGCCCCTTGTTGATGATGATAACAATGACCATGTTGTTGAAGCTTACTTGTCTAAAGCTGATAATCCCTCCCTTTCCGTTGTTTGTGATGAGCATACGAATGCTGATAAATCAGGTGGTGTAGTTACTGGAGATAAGGAATGTAAAGAGGATGACGTTCTATGTGGTAAGCGTACAAGGTTGGTGTTGGAGGACCAAAGTCTCCTTGGAAGCATAGCGACGCATGTCGCCACATCTATATGGTCTGGCGAGGTGCGTACATTGTGTAATGTAATTTTTTTTATTGCTATGCTAAATAGTTCTTTCATTGAATGTAGAATCATCTTTCATATAGAATTGGTGTAACTATTTGAACCATAAACAATAAGTTTTTCTATGAATATTCCATACAAATCTGGATAGTAAAGCCAAGTTGCAGCCCCTTATGTCCCTTATGTCCAGTATTTGTTGCCTGTATTTGTCCATACATTGTTATGATCATGCTTAAATTCAATAAGCTTCATATAGAATTGATTTGAGAAGTGTACTATCATTTTAAATACATTGCAATAATGTGTAATTAGTATTTCAATTGACCATGTTTTTAAAATTTATGTTTATACAGGAACGGTCACTATTGAAATGCCATTCACATGGACCATCCTTGGGTAAGTGGCCTATATGTGAAAATGAAGAGAATGTCCTATGGCGGAAATTTATCATGGAATCGGGCTTGTCTCCTTTGGTACGCACAACATATTCTTATTGCAACAGGGTGATAGTTTCGTCTTTGGTTGAGAGATGGCACCCTGAGACAAATACCTTCCATCTACCATTCGGTGAAATGGGAATCAACCTTGATGATGTAAAATGCATTTTGGATTTACCTATTGTGGGTCGGCCCGTACGTCATGAGATTGTTGAGGATGCTGAGACACTTCTTCAAATATGCCTTGGTGTAACTGAAGCTGTAGCAAAAGATTGTCTGAAAGGTGGTGTTTCGGATACTTTTGAATGGTTGCGTAAGACATTCTCGGAGTCCAGCACTTCTACCAACGTTGTTGAGGTTAAAAGATCGGCACGTGCCTACCTACTGTACTTGCTTGGTAGCACATTGTTTGTTGACAAAAGTGGCACAGAAATTTCTGTTACCTACCTTGTTTACTAAAAGATTTGTCGTGCGTGCGGACGTACGCATGGGGAGCCGCTGCATTGGCTTATTTGTATAGACAGTTGGGACAAGCAAGCCGATGCAACATCCGCCAGATTAGTGGTTACATGACATTGTTGGAGGTGAATATAGTTATCCTTCGTAATGTACTTATGTTCAATATTTTCCTTGTACATGATTTGAGTGGTATTAAATTGTTATAATTACATTCAATGTAGGCGTGGACTTATGAGCACTTTCCTAATTTACGTCCTGCACATAACATTGCCTTTACTGACGATCAACCACGTGCTTCACGTTGGATTCCTAGAAGGGAGTCTGCCATATCTTCACTGCCTTACCGGGAAATGTTGGATGACCTAAAAGTTAATGAGGTAATAAATTTGTTGTGTTTTACAAATAATGAGATTTGGTAATGGAATTTTAATGTTTTATTCGTTACAGGTTGTTTTTGATCCGTATATTGAACGACGTTCATTGAGAGAAATTGAACCTATCACATTCTACACGGGATGTATATGCGGTGGTGAAGTGGTTGAGCCTTACCACCCCGACAGGATTATGAGACAGTTCGGTTATGTACAGAGAATTTCATCTCCACATCATATTCCATTCACTGGTTTGCGCGGTAAATCAGCTTCACAGTACACAGTTGTTTACCAATTCACTTCTACGCAGTGAATTGAATGGAAGAATCACATTGTTCCTACGAAAGTGAGGCAACCGGTTCTACGGCTATCAGATTGCACTACAGACTACATGGGATGGTTTGTGAAGATGTCACATGTAAAGATTTGTAATCCATCGGATAGGTCATACTTTCATGGAGGGCAAAGTAGCGAGGCTCGAAAATTACACGAGGAACGGAATTCATTGGCACTGGAGAGAATACGGGAGGAGTTGTCTAAACAGGTTGAGGGTAATGACGGACTGTGTACTTTTTTAATTGAATTGGAAACCATCCTATGTGGAGATGTTTGAATGGACGATGTTAGAAATTTGTTGTTCCACTTTTTCTACCGTGACATGTTAAGTTTATTTCGCACGTGGTTTAATTTTTGGATGTTGTGCATGGTTTCAATTGTACTCTTAACGGACTGGAGTTATTGCTCGTGGTTTAATTTGTGGATGTTGTTCATAGTTTCGAAGATGTACTATTGACGGGCTGCACTTAATGATCGTGCTTCAATTTGTGGATGTTGTACATAGTTTCCATTGTACTATTGAAGCGCTGCACTTAATGATCGTGCTTTAATTTGTGGATGTTGTACATACTTTACTTATCGAGGAGGCAGTGATGTTTATTTTGAAAGTTTGAAGTTTTACAGACATTAGATGACGTGAGACAATAAGAATATTAGAAGTTAGCACAACAAAGTAGATATGTGCCCTTCTTTGGCATGATCGCATATTAACAAACCTAGTTGAGTGAACCTATTTATAATACTGGCTCAATTGATCTGCTTGGAGAACACAAGGCAATACAGCACACACTGGATTACAGAAAGCAAGAAGCATATAGAATTAATCCAATCGAAAAGTATTTCAACTTGAGAATGAGACAATGCAAGTTATCACAAACTAAGTTCAAGTGACATAAAAATGTCTCACCACATTATCATCTTATCTACTGTCAGCTCATAGAACAATAACTCATCATATAGCAATTGAAACATGGAAAGTGAAGTACTTTTTCTATCATATGTACACTCAACAGCAAGCATGCCCATGTGGTTGAAGTATGGCATTGTAAAAAAACAATCTTTTACTGCTAATGAAAAGCTACTAAACCAAAGAAGGAATATTTAACTAGATCCAAAATCAGTTAGGCCAAAGTTTGACATTACATTCATCCTGATGAATAGTAGACCTGTTTATGACAACATATGTATGTGGTGATTCCACGACATGGCGGTTATTTGATTCAATGAAGCATGTTAGACCTGTTTATGACAACATATATATGTGGTGATTCCACGACAGGGCTGTTTATTAACATGCACTTTTTTAATCAAATAGGACATGTTTTTATTGTCACATAAGGAGATGACACAGTTCTACATACATTTAGTACAAAAATTAGTTACTGTTTTTCTGTATTCATTTCGGTAGTTAGTTATCGAATCCTGTATGTCCAATCGTTTTATTTCTACCGAATCACAGGTACTTTTGAATACAGTCCCATTTATTTGCTAAATACACCACAATTACAACCCCAATTTCCAAAACGTTTTTTTATTTCCGTTTCCTTGTATTGCTTTCGGATGTTCAAAACCGAATGGTGTTGTATTTTCGGTGTATAAACAATGAATGAGATAGCACAATTCGGATTTTTACTACCGAAGCGAATTATGGGACTACCCGACATGTGCTATAAAGAAGATATTGAAAAACTTTTGTTGTGAATTTTGTGACTGCCATGACAGGTGCCTTAAAGAAGATATTGAAGGTCGTCCTTGGAATAAAGTTTGTGTCATAGAAGGAGGTTACACAGTTGTACATAAATTTACCACGGAAATTAGTTAACGTTATTCTGTATTTACTTCGGTATTTAGTTCTCGAATTCTTTATCTCCAATCGGTTGACGTCTCCCGAAATGCACGTACTTCTGACTACAGTCCCTTGTATTTCCTAAAAACACCACAAATACAACCCCAATTTCCAAACGTTTGTTTATTTCCGTTTCTTTGTATTACTATCGGATGTTCAACACCGAGTAGTGTAGTAATTTT
>NMUG010005494.1:0-13098 GCA_002855965.1 Monotropa hypopitys | reverse complement strand
ATCTCACGCACGCACACAAGTGTGCATGCGCCGACAAACATATGAAATCATCATTAGTTTGTTTCAGGGAATATCCTAGCGCTATAACAGTCCTTACAACAAGAAAGGGCAGAATCAGGTATTATTTGAACCCATTTGATGATTTCTGTTAGAATAGTAGTATTAGAGATATGGGGGTTTAGTCCCACATCGCTTATATTGAGTTATGTAACACTCTCACAATAATCTATACTAATATATAAAGGGAGAGCACCAATTTGGTGTCTTCATTTTATGTCATTGTGTCAATTTTTTATTTCCCAAATTACCCTTATCCTAAAACTTAACTGCACATTACTCATTATAACTACCCACCATACCTTCGTATACATATAGAGCACACAGTGTGTGTGCCCCAACTGCTAGTATAAATAAACTCTTGTGTTAGTGTTAATTAACACCTTGTACATTTTTCCTCTCTCATTACAAGGTATCGGAGCCATGAAACCCTACCACATAAAAATCCTCTAATTTCTGCAGCTTTCCAGCTACTATCAGTTGCCGGCCGTCGCCACCTCCTTCTCTCGTGCTACATATCTTTATCTTATGAAAGAGATATCTGAATTGAAATTTGTTTTTAAATCGTTTTATATAGAAATAAAAAATCAGGTTAATACTTGCATTCGTTTGTTCCGTTTTAATAATGCATATAAATACTTTCAGAGTACTTTATCTCAGTTTTTTTGATGATCATGGTATTTCTTGCCTCATATTATTTGATAAATCGTATGCCCTCTACTGTCCTTGGGGGTCATATACCTCATACGGTCTTGTATCTTGGTAAGCCTCGCCACTCATTACTCCCTCGGATTTTTGGGTGCACGTGCTATGTTCATTCCCTTGATCGTGACTGGAGCAAACTAGACTCTGTCCATTAAGTGTACTTTTATTGGTTACTCTTGCACTCAGAAAGAATATAAATGTTACTTCCCATCTTTAGATCGTCATTTTGTGTGTGTTGATATCACATTTAATGAGTAGCTCCCTTTTTATTCGAAGTCAGTCACTACCAACGATCATCTTGCATCTGAGCATGTGTTCTCTATGTTCGTTCCATCGGGTACTGTCCCTTCTCCCAAACCATTGCAGATGTATTTTCGTCATTCAAAACATTCACTCATTCTGTGACACCCATGATGAATCTTGAGCCCACATGAAGGACATAATGGTCCTAGATGGGGGAAATTTAGTAAATGGTTGTGGATTCTGCATCGCTTGGTAGATGTAAGTTGTGTATTATAAATAATAAATCATGAACATACCTTGCACAAGGCCTTTTAAAATCGTGCGGGCGTCAAACCCCATTGGAATTTCCCAATTAAGCGTACTCGTTCTGGAGTAATCCAAGGATGGGTGACCCTATGAGAAGTCCACTGGGATTTGGCGACCAAAACGGACAATATTATGCAGGACGAGGGCGGGTCATTACATATGGTATCAGAGCCTGCACCAACCGAAAATGTGGGACCAGGAAGGTCTTGACCACACACACGAGGATGTGTGTTCCTAAGTGGGGGAGATTGTGACACCCAGGATAAATCTTGAGCTCGCATGATGGACATAAAGGTCATAGGTAGGGGAGATTGTGGTAGATGGTCGTGGGTCCCATATTGCTTGGTGGATGTAAGTTGTGTGCTATAAATAATATATTATGATCCTACTTTGCACAAGACCTTTAAAGTCGTACAGGCATCAAAGTCCATTCGAACTTCCCAGTTAAGCATACTCGTCCTAGAATAGTCCAAGTATGAGTGACCACCTAGGAAGTTCACTGCGATTTGGCAGCCAAAATGGACAATATTGTGCAGGATAGAGGCGAGTCGTTACACATCTCATCTCAGTCTGTGTCAGAGCCATCTCATCTAGCAAGTCCACCTATGCCCACCGCTCCGTCTTTCTCTCCCCCACAAGACCCGGATGCCCTACCACGCAAAGGTACTCGTGCTTGCACTTCTCATCCTATTACTCGATCTGTCTCCTATGATTATGTCCATTCGTGCATTTAATATTAATGTTTCCTATCTTTTTGTTCCTAACACTATTCAGGAGGCTTTGTCACTGTTTGAGTGACGCACAATTATGAAGAATGAGATGTATGCTCTTTACAATAATGGCACATGTGAGTTGGTTCCTCTTCCTGCTGGTAAGACCATCGTTGGTTTCCGTTGGGTATTCACTGTCAAGTATCTTCCTGATGGCACTGTTGAGCACCACAAAAATCGCATGGTTGCCAAAGACTACATACATACTTATGGTGTTGATTATTCTGACAAGTTTTCTCCAGTTGCCAAGCATTGTTCTATTCGGATTCTTATTTCACTTGCCGCCAATCTTGGTTGACCATTGTTTCAGTTGGATGTCAAAATATCTTTCTTCATGATGATCTCCAAGAGGAAGTCTACACGGAGCAACCACTTGAGTTCGTTACTCAGGGGGAGAGTCATAATGTGTGTCGTCTTCGCAAAGCATTTTATGGGCTCAAACAATCCCCTGGGGTATGGTTTGGCAAGTTCAGTGATGCAGTTTTGAGATATGATATGCATCACAGTCAGTCTGATCATTTTGTGTTCTCTCTCACTTCTGATCGAGGGAAGGTATTGTTGATTGTCTATGTAAATGACATTATTATTAACGATGATGACCAACGAGACATTCTTACATCATCAGTTTCATACTAAGGATTTGGGAAACTTCAGTAATTCTTAGGTATTGAATTGACACTGTCCAAATAAGGCATTAGCCTATCACAAAGAAAGTATGTACACTGGATATTCTTGAGGAAGTCGGTTTATTGGTGAGTAGGCAAGTTGAGATTCCTAGGGATGTCAACGTCCAATTGTGTGTGGACCAGGGGGAGCTGCTCCACAATCCTTATCAGTATCGCCGGTTGGTTGGTAAGCTAATTTATCTTACGAATACGCATTCGGATATCTCGTTTGCAGATAGCTTGGTGAGTTAGTTTATGGTTGCTCCTCGTTATCCACAGTGGGGTTTGTTGTGTCGAGCAAGTGGAAACTTATGCATTGAGGCATTAACTAATTATGATTGGGCAGGAGGATCTTATGACAGAGGATCCACTACTGGTTATTGTGTCTTTTTTTATGGGAATCTTGTCAACTAAACTAAACCAAACTGAGCCTTGAGTCCCTATCAAATAGGGTCGGCTCCATGAATTCTTTTTTTTTTTCAATGTGCTCTATCGAGTGCATCATGTTCTGTTATACCTAATAAACTTAAATCCTTACGAATTACTGCTTCTAAAGTCAATTTAGGTCTATCCCTCCCCTTAGTGCTAACATCTATCATAACTCTATCACTCATCCTAACTACCGAATCAATAGGCCTACGATAGACATGTTCAAACCACACTAATCTATTTTCTCATATCTTAGTTTCCATCAGTGCTACCCCTACCATATCGCGAATGTTTTAATTTCTAATTCTATCTCACAAAGTTTTAACACATTCATCTCAACATTATCATTTCAACAACACTCTTTACTCATTTGTTGTTTCATAGTTGCCCAACACTTTGTACCGTATAACATGACTGGTCTTATGGTCGTACGGTAGAACTTTTCCTTCAACTTTGCAGGTATCCTACAATTACATAACCCTCCCGAAACACTCCTCTGTTTGATCTATCCAACTTGAATTCTGTGTGTAACATCTTCTGCAATTTCTCTATCCGTACTAACAATTGAGCCAAGATACCTAAAACGTTCACTCCTTGGTAATTCCCGATTTTGGAGAGTCAGTGTGTCAACATTAATACTTTGACTATCACTAAACTTACAAACCACGTACTCGGTCTTACTCCTACTAATCCTAAAACCTTGTGACTCCAATATTTCTTTCCATGTTTCTAATTTGGCATTAACGCATCTTGCAGTTTCATTTACCAAGACAATATCATCAGCAAACAACATACATCATGGGACATCATCCTAGATGGGTCTAGTCAATTCGTCCATAATTAGAGCAAAAGGATAAGGGCTCAAAACAGACCCTTGATGTAATCCTAGGAATTCACTTGTTTCCCCCACGGGAGATCTAATAGTGGTAACAATACCTTCATACATATCTTTAACCACATCAATACATTCTTTGTTTATGTCATTTATCTCCAAGACCCGTCATATAATATCTCTAGACACTTTATCATATAGCTTTTCTAAGTTTATAATCCTACTTTTTCTCTCTGCATTTTTCAACTAATCTTCTTGACAAGTTATATTGCCTCTGTTGTTGATCTACCCGGCATAAACCCAAATTAATTTTATGATACTATTATCAGCATCCTTAGTCGATGTTCAATAATTTTTTCCTCACATTTTCAATATATGACTCGTCAATTTAATACCTCTATAGTTGTAACTCTGAATATCTCATTTATTCTTATATATTGGTACTAGAGTACTCTTCTCCACTCAATAGTCATCCTTCTAATCATAATAATCTTTTTGAAGAGTTTTATCAAGCACATCAATCCTCTGTCCTCAAGGCTCTTTCATACCTCAATAAGAAAGTTATCTGGTCCTAAAGCCTTGCCTGATTTCATTCTTCTAAATGCATTTGTTATTTCATACTTTTGTACTCTACGATAAAACATATACTCTTGACTCTCACTCCTACTAGAAACACCCAAATAATCTTCGTTTAGATTTTTCTCATATTTCACATTCAATAGTTTATCAAAGTCATTCTTCCATCTTTCCTTAATCTCCTCATCCTTCACTAATATCCTTCAGTGAGGTTATAGAAAAAGTAAAAAGCAAACAGTAGTTGCCCGGTTTAGTACTGAAGCAGAATATAGAGCAATGACATACACAACATGTGAGATTGTATGGTTGAAGTCATTTCTTATGGAGATTGTGTTCAGTGTGTAGTTGCCCATATCTTTGTATTGTGATAATTATGCAGCTATTCATATTGCTTTCAATCCGGTATTTCAGGAGAGGACTAAACATATTGAAGTTGATTGTCATCTAATACGTGAGAAGTTGATTGATGGTGTGATAGCTACTCCATATGTGTATACATATGCTCAATTGGCAGACTTGTTTATTAAGTCATTGTTCAAGTCTAGATTGAAGTTTCTATATAACAAGTTGAGACTTTGTGATATTTATTCTCCAACTTGAGGGGAGTATTAGAATAGTAGTATTAGAGTTATTGGGGTTTAGTCCCACATCGCTTATATTAAGTTATGTAACGCTCTCTCAATAATATAAATAAACAACTCTTGTGTTAGGGCTAACTAACACACTATCCATTTTTGCTCTCTCATTACAATTTCATAATGGTCTTAGATGAAAGCACTCATTAAAGCATTTCAATCATTCAAACTCAAAGAAAATGCGTACAAGTACAAGTTTTGATGTGGAAAAAACTTGAGAAATCTCATGGTTCCTCATGTTTTGAATTTTTCCTTTCTTTTCCTTATTTTCCTTTTTACTCTCTTTTCCTTGTTATATGTTCTTTTATTATCTGCCCTTCTGCCAAAAAAAAAAGATACTTCAACGGGGAACCTTACCTATGGATCTTCCTTCAAGGACAACTGCACCATGCCGATTAAGGACTTGTGAAAGAGACCTTCTGTATTCTTCATACTGTGAGTCAGTAGCATCATCGCGGCCATCACGAGACATCCCGTGATCCTACATTATGATAAACATAATCAGTAAAAAACAATCAGATTTAATAATTCCAATAAAAAAGCAATAAACCAACAGTGTTTTGTTTTCATTGATGACGAAAGCAGGTAAGAAAGATAGAAACCAAGATAGAATAGTGTTGATAGAGAGCATGATGCGCCCAAGTTACAGCAGGACTGAAACATTGGTCACATCCAACAGCAATCATACCACGGGATACAACGGGACTGTGGTAAGGTAAATCAGGATTTTCCACATGTAAATGACAAATCCGGATCCCCTAGGCATTTAGCTTGCAACGCGGCACGTGTCATCCATATATTCGATATGGAAAGTCAAATGTCATCAATTCCCCACACTATGGATCACGTCAGTCCTGTGCAGCGTGACATCCTAGCAGTGCGGAAGATAAGTTACAACAGTCAAATGCATGCAGATGAATCTCTGATATAGTAAACCATATACAAGTCAGCATATCTGCACTACGGATTAGGTCAGCTTTGTGCGGCTCGACATTCTGGCAGTGTGGTACAATGTAAACCAGTGTGGCAGGATAGCAAGTGACGTGAACATGTGTTAGTCGACTAGTGGATATCGATTAACACACGTCCCGGTTATCCACGCCTAAAGGGATAGATTCCAAGGTCCTATTTTGAGGGAAGTATTCAAACTTCCAGTAGGATAAAGACTCTAACTAACAAAAGGAACAGATGGAAGAAAAATACGAAACAAAAAAGATACTCATAAGATAGGGATGATGAGTCCAAATCTTATCCTGATTACTAGTGAGAAACTAGTAATCCGGAAGGGCTCTAAGACTGGGAACGACCTCCTATAAAAGCAAGACTCAGACCACAACAAAAAGGTACATGCTATTTGATTTTACAAATAGTATTGAGCATTTCTCTTAGAGTTTTCTCTCGATAAAGTTATTCACTTGCTAACTTAATATCGTAGAGTCTTCTGACCAATAGTGGCAAAAGGTCCTCTAACCCCCTTTTGTGAGCGCAAATACAAGATCCAGTAAAACCAGATCACCCAGACCAACCAGTTCAATCCAGAAAAGCATGACACCTACAGAGGTAATCAATCTCAGTTTTTACCCCTGCACAGGGACAATAGTGATTTCTCTAAGATACCGACAGAACTTACAGTAATCTACACGAAATAAGGAAAGAGAGGACACATTCACGTCAACAACAAACATCATCATCGAGCTGATGCAGTGACCCAGTAATGTGCCATTGATCGTCAGATTAGAACACATCAGGACAAAGCTAAAAATACATGTGAAGTCCTCCACTATAAGTTGAAAGTGAGTGTGCAGCCGGAAAAAGTGAAAATAACATCCTCTCCTTGCAAAGTTATTCACCAGGTCTGAACTCAAAAACAGTAAAACATAGGTGTCATCCAAAGTACCGGAAGATGAATGTAATCATCCCCTTCATCAGCTTCCATGTCTAAAGTTGGATCAACTCGTCTGATCTGCAGAAGATATACCACATAAACAGAGCTCAATTTATTTTGCGGAAACAACCAAAAAAACAAATTTGAATTACCAAAGAAAAAAATTGTAGCAAAGATAAATCCTTGCAAGTTGCAATATATACAGTTTCGACTTAAAGGTCCTAAACTGAAAGAAATTTATCATTTCCCAAGTAGATCACCTTATGCCGAGCTTCACTTGCCCACACATCATCGTGCTTCAAGAAAACAGCAAGCTCCTCATCTTCAGCAGCCTCCGCCGCAGCAGCAACAGCATTTTTCGTACTATGTAGGTATTCTGCTCTGCAATATTTGGTCCAGAAGTCCTTTTCGGTCATCTGGGATAATAAAATAAAAATAAATAATGTTCCAAAGCACGAATTGATTCAATAAGCAGATGAATAAAGGAAAGTTGCTATTGATATTTAGAAATGTGTCAGCAATGGAATACAAGTGAAAATCCTCATTACCTTAGTGGGAACAAACTTCAGGAATGCCTGGTGAACAGCTGGCTTCTCAGCAAAAATCTAGGATATGGGAAAATAACTAAGCTAAATGACCAAAAAAAACAAATATAACAGACCAAGAATCTACACAAAAGGTAAATATAGATCAAAGAAATAGAATAGAGTAACTAAGCTAACATGTTTGTGACTAATTAGTGAAGCTTATGTAAAAAGGTGAGAGAGATACCTGGTGGATAATCTCCGGTGTCAAGTTAAATGTAACTCGATTTGACTGAAAAAGGGAACGAGTACAAATAAGGTTTCCATAGCATAGGTCGAAAAACGATTACAAAATCTTACTAGTCAAAAACATAACCCCTGTAATTTCACAACAAACAAAGAAAATCAAAAACTCATAGCACATGTTTGAAAAAGCACAACTGTTAATCTTAGAGCTATGTGAGCTTCAATGAGACATATAAGTGTTTTGATTCAACATCGATACATGCAAATATAAATGCAAATGAACACAAGCATTAGAGTGCACAAACAAACAAACACAGAACGAGAGAGAGAGAGATCTATGTCGCACCCGACCATCGGCTGATGGTTTGATGTCTGCAAGCATGGCATTTTTAAATCCTGCCAGCTGCCTTATTACCCTGCTGGTGTCCCCATCCAGCAACTTCTGCACTCAATTTGTACATTTTTTTTGTCATTCCCTCACAATCATCCTGGTACTATATTGGACAAACACGGAGGACTTCAAAAGCACACACACTTCAAATGAAAATCCATACCGATAAAAACAACAATATTTTGGATAGTTTTTTATCACTGATAATATTTGGTTACTGGACAAAGCTTTCATACAACTAACCTTCCTTGTTGCCCAAAACTCAGTTTCTGTCAAAACACCTCCCAGCACAAACTGTTTATGGAGTTTCTGCAACTCGCTGTAAAGAATGCACGCTATCAGCATCAACTGAAGAGGAAATTATTTTTTTCAAAATAAAATACCATGTTCAGAGACCATAACACCACTATTTTATATTATTCATACAAATTCTTACCTTGACCTTAGACTTTACAGACTAATATATCCCTGGAGTATGTCCAGTAATGTGCCAACCGCCTTTTCCCATTCCATGAACATTTGTAATAGATTCCACAAACAAAAGAGTTTCTTTTTTTCCCTAGCTATTATTTAGTACTTTTTGATATTTCATTTCGATCTTTCAAAAATCAAGCATTACGGCTTCAATATCCACCATCGACGAAATTTATATAGATTGCAAAGGAAACACGTTAATAATGTTGAAAATTCATGTCCAGAATAGGATACCTCCACAATAAGATACCTCCGGGGGAAAGTAAAGAGAAAAAGGGAAAAAAGTATGAACCAAAAAACTCTGAATAAATTACATTTCTCTGGGTATCAGAGAGTAATTTACCTATCTTCTTGCAGGAGCTTAATTCGACGCTCCATTTCTTTACTACTAAGTTGTTCATTCTGAACAGCAACACCAGATTGTTCAGAACCATCTTTACTGGCTTCTACAGCCATTGCAGCAGCTCTGCCTATTCACGAGATCAAAATGCAATAAACTGAGCTAAAAAACTTCAACCAATATACTATGCTATTACAAATGAATTATTTATCACCTTGTAATCTAACATAAGAACATTGGAGAAAAATACATCAAATAGAATTGAATAGACAGTTGTAAAGATGTAATCGAAATCATACACTTCCTCAAAGTTTTGCTAATGATGGAGCCTTGCAACGACACAAGTAGAGCTAGTATTATAGTAATGTTAATTTCCCAGTCCAGACCCATTTCCTCTAGATCACCAACCAGCAAACATAATTGGCTATTCTTCAAATTTGGACATAAAAGGGTAATCTCTTTCATGTGATAAAGGATTGAATACGTGCTAACTAATGCCTATTCTCGACAAGGACCTTAATGTTTGTAACAAAAACAAATCATCATCCTGTAGCACACCAACATAAAGTAGCACGAACCAAAATTAAAAGGAGTTGCCCAGTATTCATATAATTGATGTGCTCGCTGCCATCCATCTTCCTCCAATAACAAAATAAGAGAACTATGCTACTTCTTATTGTCTATATAGCGGCTCGAGTTCATCAATTCATTCAAAGAATTTACATAAGAAAGGAGGTTTTTGATTAGCACAAGAACGTTTTTGGTATAAAGGATCATGGTAAAGAGAATGAAGCAAAAATTGAATGCAACTATCTCTACGTGGTTGACCATGCAAATAAAAGATAAATAATCTTCATAAATACGAACACCAGTGAACTTCAAAGTTGAAAATATGAAACCTTCAAGCAAGTTGCAGTACCATCAGTGGCTGACAATATCAGATATTTGAGACCTACCTACAAATTCTCTGCAAACATCGCGATCAGCAAAGTTTTCAAACTCAAAGATGTAATTTCCACCCTGTAACAAGATCGAGTCAGCACTTGCATTGCATGTCGCGTCGAAGGTAAATGGGTCAGCAGTAACTTCATGTGGATTAATACGCAAGAGAAAAATAAATACAAGAAGTCTTTAATAAAAACATAAGGACCCAATATAACGAGAGGTTAAGTTCAATAAGATTAAGCAACCTGATCATGGGTTAGATTAAGCAAGGCTTGCTTATGGGATCCCTCCTTGGTGAACTTGTGCCCTGATTAGTCATGACACAGATCGATGCAGACATAATAACAACTTTAGTCCATGTAAAAAATCAATGAGGCATTCAAAGTTAAATGTGAGTCAAAATGTGTAGAGTGGTTCTCCCTACTAGCTGGAAAAGTATGGCATAATAAACTATATATGATTGACCTTATACACAATAAAAGAGCATGAATGAGAGAACACACATTCTTCAAGCCATATGTCTGAATGTCGCATAATTTACATAATTACTAGAAAAAATGAAAAGTTTCTTCAGTAGTTTATCATGCTGAAACAAGCACGAGATACCTAAAACAACCGATAACAAAAATCAGGTAATACTCTGATAAGTACCTTTAATCAATCTAAACTGCACAGTAAGACTTGATGAAAATGCTGGGTTGTGAGGTGAGAAGATAAACCTGTCCTCCCTCTGCATGAAGTTGAAACAATTGATACATCATAACCAATCATTCACTCGGTTAGAGTTTAATTTCTGACTATATGAAATATCATACTATGCATAATTTCTGCTAGTGATAAGTTAAAACAATGGTCACTAGGTTAAAGTTTAAAGGTTGATTACAGCCTATGGAGAACCACTTTGCACCTAATCTAGCCCTCCCACGCACTGATCAAGGGGCACTAGAATGGATGTACTTTTAGTTCATCGTGTCCAACAACCCAACAAGCTGCGAATTCATTGCCAGTGAACACTTGTGGTGCATTACGCCATTTTGCACAACAATGCCGTCCATTTACAAAAACTGCCAGTGCCTTAAGTTCACCAAACATGAGGAAAATATACATGTATAAATATGTAGGTGTGTGCCTTGATATCCGCAGATGCACAATCATGTCTCAATAATTATACACAAGGGCTCGAAAGAATCACCATCTCCAGTAGGCCAGGTGTGCCAGGGTCTTTTACTGAAGACTTGTGTTTGGCACGCTTAATGACCTTCCCGTTCACCATTCTTGGGAAATCAACGTGAGAATGAAATCGAACTCAATCGAATCAAATGCCGCGGTGATCTGGTTAATTTACCAACAGTGAAGTTCTAGGGCAATGTCTGGAACAGGGGCGCAGCCGTTTCTGATACTTCAATCTGGACTGTGGTAATCGGAGCGAAGTTAAGCTTCTGGAAAGATTAACGGTTGGAGGAGGAGGGATTTGGGAAAGTCTACGTCTTATGGTCTCTTCTCTCTCTCTCTGGTCTTCTGGGCGCCAACTGTTACTGAGAACAGATATGAGATTGATTGCAGAGACTCCTTGAGGCTCGAAGCGGTATATATAGACGGGTCGGGTGACATTTCATAACAAAATATATGCTTTGAAACAATGTGCTCACATATCAATTTTTTTATTTAATGGTTAAGATTGAAGAAAGTTTAAAAACATAAAATTGATATTGGAAAATGTTTAATCTCATTGTAACATCCCACCCTCACAAAAATACACAAAAATTTATAAAATTTATAAAACTCTTATTTAGATACAACCTCAAGCAGAATTGTCAACATAAATAACGACATTAAGTAACCTCAACATGAAATCCAAAGATGCTGTAAAATTCTAAACTCCAAAAGAGATAATTATCCAACTGAAACCACTATCTATTACAATTTTTATATCAACAGTCTCTGAAAACAAAAGAGAATAAAGCTCTACCAAGAACTACGAATGGTCACAAGACAATCTTCCAAAAATGCTCCTCAATAGGCACTAGCTCCTCAATCACAAACAAGCTTCCAATAACCACCTGCCTTGTAGTGGACCGCTAACTCGAATCTATTTTCAAGCCAAAGACAAGGAAACAGAGTGTGAATATAATATGTTTAATTTTCAAACACAAGTAATTTTTGAGTCAAAAATCATGAAGATGTGCATGATCAATTATTCCTTCAACAATGCATCTCATGCATGATACTTATATATTCTGGTCGAAGCCACTTTCTTAAAAGTTTTGAGCATCTCATGCCCTGAAAATAGTTACTACTATAGGTAGTAGTTCGTACGCCCTGCGCACTAAGATTTGGGGTACGTCACACGCACCCGTTGGACTTACTTTGTGGCCAACCACTGGCCTTACTAACTGCCAGCAACGCCACCCGTTCCACGGAGGCATACATAATATATATATGTGCATATTATGCCTTCTATCTCAACTTATGCATTCATGTTCATACATATCAAACTCATCATGCATTATGTTCATGCATCTCATACTCATCATGCATTATGTCCATGCATCTCATACTCATCATGCATTATGTTCATGCATCTCATACTCATCATGCATTATTAAGCTAAATACAACAATAGATAATTTCTCATGCACAAGGAAACAGTTAGCTAAAAACAAGCCTGCGAAGGTACCATTAAAGATACCATATTTCTACACTCACCGACATCGTGCGGTTCAAACTTTCTCCTTGCCTTTGAGTGAGACCTCAGTGCCTTCCTCAAGCGTCCCTGTCAAAACAATTACAATTTCAGTCCACGTGAATATATAGTTTGACAGAAAATAACAAAATCATTAAATTAAATCAACTGGATCGATAACCGCATTTAAACCACTTATTAGAGTCTCTAAATATCCCCTAATACCTTCCAAATACATCTTAGGTCCAAAACCGAACCCCCAGAAAAACCCCCAAAACTTGCCAAAAATCCTTCATGGGGACCAGTACCCGCATATTCGGGGGACCAGTACCCGCCCAAACGCCCAACACACTGCTCACAAGGGATCGGTACCCGCCTTTCCCAGGGACCGG
>NMUG010005493.1:0-13099 GCA_002855965.1 Monotropa hypopitys | reverse complement strand
CATCAAAAATCAACAAGAAATCTCTCAAGAATAGGGAGTATTTGGAGAACGAGGTAAACACAGCCCTCTTCCACACGAACGAGCACGGCCAATCGCTTGATCGTGCCATCCACAACCTGCTCCAATACGCACCGCATTACCGTGGGTACCGTGGAGTTTACCAGCCCTAACCCCGGATCCTCCCTCCCCTCCAGCTGAAGTTGGAGGAACCTTGGTTGCTGACACCTAAAGAAGCGAGCGAGGTAAATCCATCGTTGGTGCCTCTCCTTCAGTTGAAGTAGGCTCTTCTTCCCGAGTGCGGGCGCAAGTTTCATCCCCCCAACACACCATGTCATCCTTTGACTTCAATTCCATGGCATCCGTCATACTGTCTCTACCAACATGCAGAGGTCAAGGAGGTCCCGAAATTACAATTGGGCGTACCTATTCTGTCACACGGGCAACCCCTGCTACAACATCTTCTGCTGTTGCTGCCACTATTGCCCTAAAGGCATCTGTGACAACCAATGCTGCACTTCCCCCAGACCTTCAACAAGCACCTTGCTACTCCCTTGACAAGCCAACTCTCTGCCGCTACTATATTGACCTCCAGCACCATTGTCACTGACCTGACGCTGACAACTCTTTCACCTCCCACCACTTAGGTTGATGATTTGCCGCCTCCCCCCAAGAAGCGCCGCACAGACGAGGCTGCTCCTGAGCTGGACGACAGCCTCTTTGCTGACGACCCTTCCGAGCCCCACATATAGAAGCCCATCCTTTACAAGGACGGGGGTGGACAGAGGGTTCAAGCTGTGGATTCAGTTGTTGACCTTCGACTGTTGTTGGCCTAGCCGAGACACTTTTACTCCCAAACGATATGGTACAAGAACAGAACAATGAAGGCGCAACCCTTTATGAGAAAATTCTCTGCGATTCGATCAAGGTACAACATCTCACACTTTTTTGACCTATGACTGGTATGAATATTGACTTAAACTTTCTATTTATTTTCTTCTCAGACCGTACAATGTGTCACTCTTCTAAGGAGAAAACTGGATGAAACGATCCAGGCCCTCGAGCGCGAGTCTAACATGGTAGTTAAGCTCATGGCGAGGGTCTCTGAGGCTGAGAAGAAAGCCACATTTCTGAAGAACAAGACCGCCGAACTGGGCGGGGAGCTCGTGGCTAAGAAGCGCAAGGTCCTCGCCCTGGAGCGGGAGAAGTGGATATGGCCAACTCTGCGAAAGTTAAACTCGAGCTAACTCAAGTCGAGCACGAGCGAGATATGAAGAAAGCAGGTGATCTCCACAAAATCGCCATTAAAAACCTGGAAGATAGGGTCCAACGCAGGGACAAGTCGTTGAAGACCGTGCAGGCCGAGAGTGTGCAGCTGAAGGAAGATATGGCAACCGCTATGGAGAAAGAGCACGAGAGAGGGTGTGCAGAAACAGTGGCCAATTACACCAAACAATTTCAGGAGCAGCTTCCCTCGCTTGTGGATGATTTCTTTGCCAGATACTGGGATTCAGCTCTTGATTCCTACGGAGTTGCTTGGGATTCCTCATTGAGGGCTGCAGCCCCACTGCCAAGTCAGCTATCGCTGGTGGAGCCTTCCACGCCTGCCGAGGAGGTGCTCGGGGCTGATCTTCCCGCACTACCATTTGAAGCTGACACCATTGCGCAGCCCCAACCGGAAGAGATTCAAGTGGAGGGTGCCCCCGCACAACTAAACAAGGAACATGAATGAGATGATTCTTCTACCCAAGTTGTGGGGTCCCTTATCGACTTAACCATTGAGAATGCACAGGTCGCTGAATCCACCACGGCTGCTTCTACGGAGCCAGGTGTTGTATCACCCTGAAGCGTTTGCAACTCTCTCCTCTGAGGAACTTGAACTTTATTTCCTCTGGTCTGTAATAACTTCTGACTTTGGTGCTGGCTACATACTGGCACCCATACTTTGCTTATTCTGTTGTTGATGGGTTGATGGCTAGCAGGTAGTGCCATATTTGTTTTATGCTTAACTTTCACTTTTAGTTTACAACTTCAGCTTTCGCGCTTGGCTCATATAAATTTTGCTACAGCCATGCTTTGTCGCACTGAAGCGCAGCCGCAGAGATCAACATGTTGGCCTCTTTTTTGCATTACTCTATGTGCGGGCTTCTCGGGTTTCTCACCCTCTTCAGGCCTTAGGCGACTTCGTTTGCTTCCTGGGCCAAGGACTGTTAGTGCCCTTCGAGTTTCTCGCTCATTTGAATCTGGGCTACCTTGGGATTTCTCATCTCCTAAAGGCAATAAAGACTCAGGACCACTTTAGACCCTTAGGGTTTTCCCACCCGTTTCAAATCGGGGCCTTCTTGGGACTTCTCGTCTCTTAAAGATGGCTTTTGGTTTAGGAACCCATAGGAATATGGACCTCCTAGGCTTCTCGCCTAAATTCGAACTCAACACCATGGGATTTCTGGTCCCCTAATGGTGGCATTCTCTACCTGGACGATCTTAGGAACAATGGACCTGGGCCTTATCAACCCGTTCCGAGCATTCTCTGCTTGGGTCCATTGCCCCCTAATGAGGAAGTGAAAGTTTTTCTCAAACATTCTCTTGTACAAATCGATATTCTGACTTCGTATAATCATACAACCATGGCTTGGCAAGGAAAGTAACATTGATAATATTTCGTTCAATAATATGCCGAGCAGCAAGTACATCAGTAATATTATTTCCGTAAATTGGAAATGTTCTACGTACGGGGAATGTGATTTCCACTTAGATCAACCAATTTGTAAGCACCCTGGCCTGATTTGCCAACAACCTTGTACGGGCCCTCCTAGTTTGGCCCTAACTTGCCGTCAGTTGGATCCTTTGTGTTTTCCAGAACTTTTCTAAGGATGAGGTCACCGATGCCGAACTGCCTGAGGTGAACTCTTTTGTTGTAAAATCTGGCCAACTGCCCTTGGTACGCCGCCAACTTGACCAGTGCTTGCTCCCTTCTTTCGTCTACGAAATCCAATTGAAATGAGAGTGCTTGGTCATTGCCCCCTGTTCCACTAGTGTGGTGCGGATAGTGGGGATGCCAATCTCTAATGGTATCACCGCTTCTGTCACATAGGAAAGGGAATATGGTGTCTCTTCAGTTGCACGGCGAGGGGTTGTACGGTAAGCCCAAAGTACAATCGGCAATTCGTCAACCCATGCCCCTTTGGCCATCTCTAGTCCCTTTTTAATTCCATCCAACACAATCTTGTTTGAAGCTTCTGCTTGGCCATTGTACTGCGGATAGCTGACGGATGCATAGCAGTTCTTGATTTTGTAAGTAGAACAAAATTTCTTGAAACGGTCTTGAAATTGTGTGCCATTATCTGAAACTGTGGGTTCCTGGACCCGTGACCCGAGTTGCTAATCCAATATCCAAGTCTGAGTGGCTACCTGATGACTCCTGCAACCAAAGAAGGGGTTAGTACTGCCTGGCGCCGGATGCCGGAAAGGCTCTCCGATGCCTAAGTCAGATGAGTGCATTTTGAAGATAATTTTGCAGAGTAGTAGCTCTAATGAATCAGAGTGAGTAACCCCTTACCCATTCTGTAATGCCTGATATTTATATGCTGCTTGCATTGCCCTTAGTCCGGTGCGATTTGCGGTAACCATCCCAGATATTCCGCCGCAATATCCGGGACTTATTCATATTTCCATACTGGGTTATCCAAGCAGATATGACAGGTTCCAGCATTGATCCGGTACCACCCTGGCAAGTCATGGATGACCCAGTCGTACCGTGCCGTGGTCATGCTAGCTGTGATCAGGATAAATTTCTGCCACCGGCAGTGTTGTTGGGTCGGGGTGACCCTGTCATGTCCTGACTAAAAAGGCCAGGTGTAAGGGTCAGTCAGCCGGGCTAACCCGTGACATTCCTTTCGGTATACTACTGGTCCAATAGCCCTCCGGTTGGTCCGGCCAACCTATTCCAGCCCCAATGGGCCTGCCCCCAGCGGGCCAACTCCAAATACCCGGCCCAGCGGCCCATATTTGGTTCGGTTACCACAGAAACTATGGCATACGGAACTCCAAACCGTGTAATGATGTTCTTCCAAACAAATCTTTTTGTATTTTGCTCTGTTATCTTGGCCAGCGGCTCTGCTTCTATCCACTTGGTAAAATAGTCTGTTCTTGCCAAAAGATACTTCACGGACCTCCGAGCAATCGACAATGGACCCACTATGTCGAGGCCCCACTGAGCGCATGGTTAGGGACTTGTAAGTGGTGCCAAATCTGGTGAAGGTGTGTGTATGATTGGAGAGAATCTCTAGCACTTGTCGCATTGCTGAACATAAGCCTTGGCACCTTCTTGCATGTAGGGCCACCAGTACCCTTGAGAAATGGCCCTATGGGCCAATGACCTTCCTCCAGCGTGGCTGCCACACACCCCCTTATGGATTTCACAAAGAAATTGTTGGACCATGGATGGGTGTATGCAGCGCAGATAGGGACCAGTGAACGACTTTCTGTACAAGTGTCCCTCTGGGGAGATCCAAAAATGTGAGGCCTTGACCTTGATCTTATGAGCATCTAACTGAGGATAGGGTCCATCCAGCTAGGACCCAAGCATACGTCTTGAACTTCTTCTGTAGCCTCGATCTGAATTCTCGGCTTTGAGAGAGAGTCCACGCTAACAGTGCATTGGAGTTCTGCGGGAACTGACGAGGCGAGACACGCCAAGGCGTCTGCGTGACTATTTTGGTTGGAACTGATTTGGACCATATGTATGGTTTTGAAATCCTGCGTTTTTTGTTTTACTGTTGCAGCATAGAGAGCTATTCTTTCATCTTTTGTGGCATATTCCCCTAACACTTGGTTAATCACCAACTGGCTGTTATAGTGAACCAAAACATGCTGGGCTCCACATTATTGCGCACCGGACAGTCCTACTAGCATGGCTTCATATTCTGATTCATTATGTGAGGCCCTGTATGCCAACTGGACTGAATGTTCTAGAATAACAGACTCCGGCGATATCAACTCAATTCCAATCCCTGACCCCTTGTTGCAGGCTGATCCGTCCACATAGAGTTTCCACAACTCACCTGCAGGTGGCTCGTCAACCTGTAACTCAGGGCGTGCAGGAGTCTTTTCTGCTAGGGTAGGTCGCGCTGCCATTTGGGTCGGTATTGCGGAAAACTCTGCTACGAAGTCCGCAAGTATCTGTCCCTTAATGGCAGTACGGGGTACAAACTTTATATCATACTCACCAAGTTCCACGGACCATGCTGCGACCCTCCCAAATAGATCTACCTTTCTCAGGACAGGTCCAATGGGGTGGATCGTTGGTACTTCAACAGGATGGGACAAGAAATAGTGCTACAATTTACGAGAGGCCATGACTAAGGCAAAGATCAACTTTTCTAATGGCAGGTACCTGGTTTCGGCGTCGAGCAGGGTTTTACTTACATAATAGACAGACACTAGCCAGTCGTTGGTAGGTAGCACCTGCGTTTCTGAGCCCGAAAAGCATCACCTTGTAGCAGTACAAGCCCAACGGAGTGATAAAAGCCGTTTTATCCTCGTCGGGTTCATACATGGCAATTTGGTGATATCCTCTGTGAGCATCCAAAAAACTCATCCATGCATACCCAGCTGTGGAGTTCACCAGTTGGTCAATCTTGGGCATGGATAAACTATCTTTTGGGCATGCCTTGTTCAGACTGGTGAAATCGACACAAACCCTCCATGCTCCACTCTTCTTCTTCACAACCACAGTGTTAGATAGCCATTTGGGGTAGAACACCTCCCTGATAGCTTTGACCTCCAGTAAATGGCCAACTTCCTCCATAACTGCCTTTGCGTGGTGCGCGGCTGAGCGCCTTCATCTCTGTATTACTGTCTTATGGAAAGGGTCCACATTGAGGTGGTGGCATATTATGTTGGGCTCAACCCCAGGCATCTCTGCTGGAGTCCAAGCAAATACGTCAATATTTTTCCTGAGCATCCGTTCATACTCAAGGGCCTCCTTCCCTGAGAGCTCATCCCCAAGGAGGAAGTACCTTTTGTTATCTTATTCATGGATAAGAACTTTTCTCAAGCTCTCGACCACACGGGTGCTCAGATCTACACCCACATCATCTAGAACAGGCTGGTCGGTCACCTCAATGGATTAGATCTCCTTGTACTTTGTCCCCGACTTGATTGAGGCGAGAAAACAATTTCGGGTTGCCTTCTGATTCCCTCGAATGCTCTCCACCCCCTTAGGGCATGGAAACTTAATCAACTGGTGATATGTGGACGGTATGGCACCCATTCGGTGCATCCATGTCCTTTCCATGATTGCATTGTAGGTGGAGGGTACGTCGGTAACTAATAACTCTACATCCTTGGTGACATGCCCTGTTTTGACCGGCAACACAATAGAACCAAAAGGCCACACTGGTTCTGCACTGAAGCCAATCAAGGGTATCCGCACCTCTCTTAGATCCTCCTAAGATAGACCCATCTTCAAAAATGCCTATAGATACAAGATATCTGTGGAGATGCCCTGGTCTATCAATATCCTTTCTGTGTCAAATCTATTGATGTTCAGTGTGACAACCAGAGCATCGTTGTGCGGCACAGTCACCCCCTCCAAATCATCATCCGAGAAGGCGATCTGTGCAGTGTATCCTTCCTCCTCTCTTTGTCTCTTCTGCCCGAGCTGCAGTACGTGGTGGTCTGAAGCCTGCTTCCTTCTCGATCCCTAGATTCTTGGAGTGAAACTTGCTCTTTTCCCCCATGAATCATGCGGATCAGGCCAACAGGTAGGAGGTCCTCATCTGAGCAATCACCACCCCCAACCACCCGTACCTGTCTCTTGTTTTGCGCGGGGGGTTGATCTAGGTATTGCTGTAAATGACCTGCCTCCAACAGCTCTTCCAGAAATTGCTTGAACATCCTACAGTCTTCGGTTTTGTGACCATATTCTCTATGGAAACTACACCTCAGGCCTGTTGATTCTAGTTCTGTCTGATTTCCCCCTTGCCTTGCCGGCCACCTCCAGTACAGATCACCTTGCAAAGGGAAGATCATCTGAAAAATTGGTATGTTGAACTCGGTACAGATTGCCTTGTATGAGGTTGGGCCTGGCCTTCCCATTCTCAGGGGTGGCAGTCTGTTAAAATTGGCTTGCTGTGCGGCAGGTGTTGGCACCGCGCTGACATCCTTCTTGGGAGACTTTGGCTATGCTGACCTCTTTCTCTTCTTCTTCTTCTCATCTGGTTCGACAACATAAGCACGGTGAGCCCTGTTGGATGTGCGGCTTGCCTCCCTGTTGGTTTCTTGTTCCAACTTAGCATGCTGCTCAACCCTCTCCATGAGCTCGGGAAAGGATTCCACCGGGTTCAAGGTTAGGGACTCCCTCAGTTTCTCACCAAAGGAGAGTCCTAGCCTGAACATGTCCACTGCCTGCTTTTCTATACAATCTTCCACATCGTTGTAAGTTTTCACGTACTTGCCCGCATACTCACGCAGGGATTCATTTGACCGTTTTCTCAACGAAGTTAAGGAATCAAAATGCTTTGGGGCTGCACGGTTGGTCATGAAACGTCCGACAAATAACTCTGCAAGCTGCCCCCAACTGCTGATGGAATGTGCGGGCAATTTGTGATAACAACTGAGAGCCATTTGCCCCAGGCTGGATGCAAACATTCGACAGTACAGGAACTCGTCGCCCTCATAAAGGATGAGAGCTTGCTGAAAATCTTTCAAGTGGGCCACTGGGTCCACCTTCCCATCCTACTTGGGGAAGTTTGGCAACGAAAACCCCCTAGGAATCCTGTAGTCTGCAATCTTGCGAGAAAGAGGGGTAGATGTGATGTAACGACCTAGAATTTAAAAAGTAACTTTAAATGAAAACATTTCTTTATAATCGATTTATTCTTAGAAAATGAGTTTTCATAGTGACCGATGAAGGTTGGAGTGGTTAGAGTTCCCGGTAGTGGTTTGACATTACTTTGGGTCGTTCTGACAAAGTGTCGAGGGCATTCTAGGCCTATTACGACCCCGAGGTATTTTCTGAACGATTACGGATCCAACGCAACATGAATCGTCTCAATCGGAGTTCGAACGAAGAAGTTATGACCAAAATACTCTCGGAACCATTTTTGATCTGGAGGCTTCGTCCCGACCACCCATTTTCTTCGTCCGGACGAAGGGAATAGAGAAACAAATGTTGAAGCTTCAGGAGCTTCGTCCGGACGACGGGGTCATCTCGTCCGGATGACGGGGCTTCGTCCGGACGACGGGAAGGCTTGGTCCGGATGGCGGATGCTGTTTTTGTCTGAAAATGAGTTTTAATGAGGGGCTTTGTTGTCTTTTTGCCCCTAGGTCATCCCATACACTAAAATTTGGTTGGGACACTTCTTCTCCCTCATTTTTGCAAACCCTAAAAGCTTGTCTCTCTCTCTCTCTCTCTCTCTCTTTCCATCCATGGAAGCTCCCACTCTCTCCTCTCTATCTCTACCTTCCATGGCTCTAATGGAGATTTTCAAAGAACAAACATTGTTCTACTCCTCAAGGGCTCTCTATTAAGCCCAATATCTCCTCCATCCATCCAAAGTTCGAAGTTAGGAGCTTCATGAAGATGCTTGGATCAAGAAAGTGCAAGGAGGAATGTTGTTCCCTTCGGTGAGAGCTACACGGTGCCCACCATATTTTCTTCATCTGGCGACTTTTGGATCTCCGGTGACTTTCCGGCGAGGAGCTATGGAGGTGCGGTCTTAAGGGACATTGAGGAGGATGAGGAGATCTACGCATTGGCGGGATTGGTTCGCGGCGACATTTTCCGGCAACATTCTGGCGACTACTCTGGCGAGTACTCCTGTGGGTAAATTCTTAACTCCTATTGAGTATGTGTGTGTACGTAGATTTGATGGAATAAACATGATTTGTGTGAATTATATTAAATGCCCTAGGATCGCCCGTTAGGTGTTCGATGAAATGCCCGAGAAATCTGTGAGTCCAATCGATGGGATCCTAGGATTGAATCATGGTCAATTGAGTTTAGATATCATTTGAGGTTAACGTGAGTGTCACGTGTTGATGATTTATCCGTGAGAGGAACGATTGTGATTTTGGTGTCATGTATGATTGATTGGTGGTCATTGGAGATTAGAGCCGCCACGTGTTCGACAAAATGCCCTTGCGAACATTAAGTCATGTTTTGGGTTTATCGTGATATTTGAATTGTCGTAGGGTGAGTATGTGAAATACTTGGGCACGTTGAGCTGTTAAAATGATAAGAAATCCCCTTGAACTTGTGGGGAAAATGGTGTATTTAATGATGTTGCCGTGTGGGCATTGAGATGGGATTTGTGGGTCCAAGCCCCTTCTCTCATGGTTTGATAGGATTGGGCATTCCTTAGCCCGTTGTGGTAAACTATTGGTCTTGAAACCCTTGGTTGAGGTCGTATAGTCTTGGTGGTTATCTCCCTTGGATTGACCGAGGTGGGGTGTAAGATTGAGGAACTAAATAAATAGTTCAATGAAATTAAATGAACTTTCAATATTGAGGATATGCCCCACGAGGATTACTCGTACTCAACCTTGAATCCATCACATATAAATTATGAAATGAAAATGGGAAAGACGAAACACTTGTTGGATTACTAGCGATTGCTAGGAGATACTACATGAATAAATGAACTTATGCAATGAAGGAATATTGGAAGAAAATGGTCTACAAGCCTTGGTTAGGTTGAGTAACATTGATAAAAGAAACGATGACTCACGAATATAATTGATGACCACGTGTATTATTGGATTGTTTCTATGTGGGAATGTACTTGATCTTTAGGGATTCCCGGCATAGTAAACTTGTGATGACGATCTGGGAATGTACTTGATTTTTAGGGATTCCCATGATAATATTTGTAACAACGATACGGAGATTGATATGTTCTTATGCGGGAATGTACTTGAGTTTTAGGGATTCCCGGGATGGTCGCTCCATCCACGACTTTGTGCACAAAGGGGACTACGTGAGCCCTCCCAACGGCCTTTGGGGAAGACGGATTAGGATTGTCTAGTGTGTTGACGAGCTACTAGACCAACCTTCCCTATCAACGTTACAACGACATTTGGATAAATACGGAATGTACTTGTTCTTTAGGGATTCCGGAATTTATCTTAAGGGATGAATAAAATATACAAATACGGAATGTACTTGATTTTTAGGGATTCTGGGATTTGTACCAAATTAATGAACCTTGAATAAATACGGGATGTACTTGATCTTTAGGAATCCCGAGACGTATCTAGAATGATGATAAAACACATGAACGGAATATACTTCTAATGGAATTCTGGATTACTCTTTAAATTGGAATAAAGGTAGGAATGATAATCTAAATTATATTGGGATAGACTTGTAATGAAATTCCCTTGGCACTTGATAGTTTGCGATCCTCGAAACAATAAGAGAATATTTTCGATAGATTTTGTGGACACCCTTCCTTGTTGTCCCTTGTGCTATGTTTACACACCTTGGTTAGATATCTTGGCGCAGTGTTGGTTTGGGATCCTTAGTAGATCCTTAGAGTTGTTGGACTTTAGTAGTAAAGTTGGTTGAGTCGAGATTTGAGGTCACTTCAGTTGGACTTGGGAGGTTGTACCTTTGTACTCACTTGAGGTTACAGTTTTGATTATACGCACTTGTTGACGATATGCTTGTGTCCATGTTGTCTTGTGTTAGGCTTACACTATGTGCACTTAGCTTCTTTACTGTTTCTGTACGTTTACTTGTGGACACGTAGGCACGCACCACATGTGCATGCTTGGTAGTAGTTAGGGGTTTTCTCACTGAGCCGTGGTTTGCTCAGACCCTCTTTCTTTTCATTTTTATAGTCTGTGTTGCAGGACTAGCTGGAATTGGAGTTGGAGTCAGCTGCTGGATTTTCTTGAGTTAGGCAGGGCAGTTCCAGTTGCAGCTTGCACTTTTCACCTCAGCTTCAGCTGAGCTTTGTTCAGTACTTTGCTGTTGGTTGTACTTTTACCCTTGTACTGCAGTCTCAGTTCCAGTTCAGTTGTACTTGTACCTTACACTTCAGGACTTCAGTTGTAGCCAGTTTCGGCATTGTACTTTACTTCCGCTTGTAGTTCCTGATTTTATCATGTATCTTGTAATGAGAATTCAACTGAATGTATTTGAATGGCAAGTAGTTGTATCCCCTGTTTACTGTTTTCAAAAAAAATATGGTTTGAAAATCCGGGGCGTGACAACTTTAGATGCTTAATTACATATGCTTTGATATGTATAAGTTGACTTGGATGGAATTGAATTTAAAATCAAATTGGAATTTGTGTTAAGCTTTTTAATATAAAAATATGTCTTGTATAATTATTCTGTAAATGTTTATCCCCAGATTGTGTCCCTAATTAGTGCAGGAACTAAGGGAATGAGATAAATCAGCGCGGCATTCAAATTGGGCAACCAGATTTGGCACCGAACTACCGACTGGTCTACCGCCCGGTCTACCAGTTTGGCAGCCGGTCTACTCTGTTTTTGTGCAGTGATGTGTTATGTTATACGTGGTAACCTGTTTCTGCCGAATGAGTTCCTTCGGTTTGCTAACCCTCCGGATGTGAGGTGTCGGTTCTGGCTGACGGCTTGAGTGGTCCCTACAAGTAAATAAAGGGGTCCCCCTGCTTGGCTCCTATAAAACAGAGGTGAGTGCCCGCCGGTCGGTTGTGACCAATGGGGCCTCCGATGCTTAAGTTGGTAACTGTTTGAGGAGGGGGTAAAGCAAATGAGAGGAGGACGGACTGTAGCGATCGGGGATCAAAAGTCTGGATCTATGAACAGTACCCCATAGGGGGTATTTATAAGGGAATGTTGGCTTTGAGCTCAAGAATATTGAATGGGTCGTACGTCGAGGGCCCTTCAGTGGTCCTGGATGGTTGATGGACTGGGTTAGGTTGTACGGATGAGGTATCAGAGCGGATACCCCACGATAGGGACATGTTGGTGGCCCTCCGGAATAATCCGGTCTATTCGGAAGGAGGTCCCGAGTAGCGAAGGGAATTGCCGAGGGTCGCTGTCCGGATCGTGGCAATTGGCTTGAGCATAGACCCTCCGGTCCGGACAGTCTTTGTGGCTGAAGCCTTAGTGATAGGTTTTTATAGCAGGTTTTTCCCTAGGGCGTGGGTCCGGTCACCACAATAGCCCCTCAATCTTTCCCAAATTTTTGGAAAAGATTGAAATTGGTCTACCGGACGCCATGCTCCAGGAAGCAGGTTACGTTAGTTTTCTTCGGCATCATCTATGACGTCACCTGATAGGCGTCAGAATATTGATTAGACACGACTGTCAGGGGTCGCCACGTATCGCACTCCGATTTGTGGGTCAAATGGTCCGCCACGGTACATGTGCAAAATTATTAATGTTTACAGCTATGTTCCGTACCTGGGGGAACCTATAAATAGACCTGTTCAGTATGACCTTCGGTATTCTGTTCTGTGCGTAAGAAGCCTCCGGAGAGATACAAACCCTTCGGCAACTGCATTCCTCTGCTCGTCATGGATCAGGTAATTGAATTGTCTTCTGCTTCGTCGCATTCTGAGCTGGACCCTTTGTTTCAGCCGACTCCCACAGAGCTTACACCCGAGGCTAGCTTGAAGATGTCGTCACCTGCCAGAGACGTTATGCCCAGAGCATCAACCTCGAGACAGCCTCTGGGCAGTGGCCGAGGTAACACTGTTCGGCACTTCTCTGATGAGGCTGAACCCACATATGTGGCCTTGGGAGGACGGTCGGCTAGTGTATTAAGAGGGTCGCGGAGGAGGGCCAGCGACGAGTCCTGTCGTTACCTTCGTTTATTTTGAGGAGGAATTACTGAGTTCGAGGAGTTCTCCTGTCGGTATGAGATTCCAAACACCGTGACCTGTGCGGAGGTTGGGTCGTTGGTTACATACTCGGAGGATCATATTACTGTGCCTTTGATGGCCGTGACCGAAGGCCTGCTGAAGTTCCCTCTATCTCCGTTTATCCGGGGATTGTTAGACGCGTTCTAACTTGCTCCGAATCAGCTATCGGTTAACTGCTACCAGACCATGAGCTGCATCTGGATTCTGAGTGCCAAGCATGGATTTGAGTTTTATT
>NMUG010005492.1:0-13099 GCA_002855965.1 Monotropa hypopitys | reverse complement strand
CGTGCAATGTGTTGATCCCTTAAGCTTTCTAATTGACCCGTGTAGCGAACTTTCAATCAATGACATCCAAACCGAAATAGTCTTAGGGCATTAGGTGTAAAAGACACCCCTATGGACTTACTCGAGTCAAAAAGGTTACGAATCAAAACTGACCAAGGATGCTAAATTCTTCCATCATCTACACCTTTTTATGCGAACTCTCAGTGCTTACTGAGGCTAGAGGCCGGTTACTTAGTGCGAATCAGGAGAACAAGCAATTTAGACTCTCATTAATTTTATTTCTAGACTAAGAGAGATCGTCAAAACAATGGACACTCGTTTCTCACAAAGGTAGCCCAAGTGTGCACATAAAATTGCAATCTTGAATTATCCTGAATGTGCATGTGCAAGATGAATGTAGAAAGACTCTATCCAAGCACCGATAGTTGACTAAGTTTAATGAAGTTTTCTTTATGTGTATTTTTCTCATTTGTGCCCAAGCTCTCAAGTTTAACTAAGACAATAAAATCACACCAAACTCTACCCGGATGACACTCAAGAACACCTATCAAGCACCAAAAGTCAAGTCGGGTCGCAATGGGGCTAAACAATAAAAATTAAAAAATTTCACGTGAATGAAAATATGCATTGAATACCCTCATCCCCCAACTTAAAACGTACGATGTCCTCATTGTCCACAAATAGAATAAAATGGACAGGCACGGAAAAGAGAAATAGAGAGATATCACCTTAGGGTTTGCAAAAGATAGGCATGAGTGACATTCCCCATCTTGGACCAAATGGTCCTGCATGTTAGTCCAACAAAACACGAAACACAATATGCAAAATAAATGAACAACTAAACTAACCCACCGTTCCGTCACGTGGAACATACAGGTCATACTTTCTCGTTTCGCCCACTTAGCAATGTTTTAGAGAAGGAATCTCCCGGTATTCCTGGGTAGGTTAGTACACCGCAGGTTAGTCTCTCTCAGACGCTCTTTGTGGATTTTCCATTATTGAGAGACCTCCAGTCACCTTTCACAACCATCCGTACTTTGCCGAGGTAATCCCAGATAAAACATCACTAAGGCTAGCTACACGGGCGGCTATACTAGACCGGCAAGCATCCATTCGAGTACGGCAAACACTGAAGGTATCTCAACTTCCTTGGATTTAAAGTCTCCTAGACTCATGAACGCTCAATTTTCATAAATGGGATCCACCAATGAAATTTCTTCCACCGTGGTCCCGTCTTTGATTCCTTCATTGATCCCCTCGATATATGGTTTAAGTCTTTGACCGTTCACTGTAAATATGTTACCGATCTGAGGGTCTTTGATGTCGATGGCCCCATGTGGGTAAACATGCGTCACAACAAAGGGGCCATCCCATCTTGATCTCAATTTTCCCGGGAAGAGTTTTAGCTTAGAGTTGAAAAGCCACACTTTCATTCCAATTTTAAAGGACTTCTTAATTATGTGTTTGTCATGAAAGCTTTGGTCCTTTGTAAATGCGTGAGTTTTCATATGATTCGTTTCTCATCTCTTTCAACTCCGAAATTTGGAGCTTTCGATTTATTCCGGCAACTGCAATATCAAAATTGAGCTGTTTAATGGCCCACATGGCCCGATGCTCCAGTTCGACGGGTAAATGGCAAGCTTTCCCAAAACTAAGCGGTATGTGGACATGCCAATGAGTGTCTTATAAGTCGTACGGTAGGCCCACAATACATCATCTAGTCGTAATGATTAATCTTTCCTATCGGGCCTTACCGTTTTCTCTAGGATGCGTTTTATCTCATGATTCGACACCTCAACTTGGCCACTTGTTTGCGGATGATAAGGCGTCACCACCTTATGAGTGATAGAATACCACCGAACAAGGGCCGCAATATAGCGGTTCAAGAAGTGGGTTCCCTCATTACTAATTATGGCCCGCGGATAGCCAAAACGTGTAAAGATGTTAGATTGCAAGAACTTGACCACTTTGTGGTCATTAGTCCTTGTGGCTACCACTTCTACCCACTTGGAAACATAATCAACGGCCACTAAATTATACTCATTCCCATGCGAGCAAGGGAAAGGTCTAATAAAATTAATGCCCCAAACATAAAAAATCTCAACTATCAAAATTGGGAACAATGACATCATGTTGCGATGAGACATGTTTCCGGTTCTTTGGCACCTAAGGCATACCTTGCAAAAATCATGGGCGTCCTTAAAGAGTGGGGGCCAATAAAATCTACTTTGGAGAACTTTTTCCACAGTATTTTTCCCGCTAAAGTGGCTCCCACATTCAAGAGTGTGACAAAAAGTAAGAATACTATGAAATTTACTATCGGGGACACACCTTCTTATGATTTGATTCGAGCATAATTTGAAGAGTTCCGGATCCTCTCAAAAATAGTGCCTCACTTGTGCAAAGAAACGGTCCTTGTCATACTTGGACCATGTCGAAGGAAATGCACCTGTACCGAGGTAATTGATGATGTGAGCATACCATGGAGAGTGCACTTGGCTCACCGTAAAAAGCTGCTCGTCTAGAAATGAGTCTTTCAAGGGCAAGGTGGCACAAGTGTTCACCACGATCCTGGATATGTGATCGGCTACAGAGTTTTCTGATCTCTTTTTATCTTGAATTTCAATATCAAACTCTTGCAGCAACAAAATCTACCGTATCATTCTCGGCTTGCTCTCTTTCTTTTCAAGTAAATACCGCAAAGCGGCATGATCTGTGTAAACAATGATCTTAGAAGCAAGGAGATATGATCGGAATTTATCCAATGCAAATACTACCGTAAGCAACTCTTTCTCGGTAGTGGTGTAATTTATTTGAGTTTTAGAGAGAGTTTTGCTTGTGTAGTAAATTGCATGAGGCACACGATCAACCCGTTGGCCAAGGACGGCCCCGACCGCATAGTCGAAGGTATCACACATGATCTCAAAAGGAAGAGACCAATCGGGTGATCGGATAATGGGAGCCGTGGACAACATACCACTAAGGGTCTCAAAAGCATGGAGACATGCGGAATCGAATACAAAAGGAACATCCTTGGCAAGTAGGTCGCACAAAGGTTTGGAAATCTTAGAGAAATTCTGGATGAAACCTCCGATAAAATCCTGCATGTCCTAGGAATGAGCGAATGTGTTTGACTGTAGAGGGGGGAGGAAGTTTGGCAATAAGATCCACCTTGGCACGGTCAACCTCGATCCCCCTCTTAGAGACAACGTGTCCCAACACAATCCCCTCTTGAACCATGAAATGTCTCTTTTCCCAACTCAAGACAAGGTTAGTCTCCATACAACGTTTCAACACGCACTCAAGATTTTGGAGACAATTATCAAATGACTCCAAATACGAAGAAATCATCCATGAATACTTCCAAAATTTTTTCCACCATGTCCGAAAAAATAGCCATCATACACCGCTGAAAAGTAGTCGGAGCATTGCACAAACCAAAAGGCATGCGCCGATAAGCATATGTATCGTAAGGACATGTAAAAGGTGGTCTTTTCTTGATCCGTAGGGTCAACGACCACTTGGTTGTATCCGGAATAGCCATCCAGGAAACAATAATAATTTTGGCCCGCTAACCTTTCTAGGATTTGGTCAATAAATGGCAAGGGGAAATGGTCCTTGTTGGACATGGAATTGAGCTTGTGGTAATCAATGCATATGCGCCAACCAGTGGTTTGGCGTGTAGGTACAAGCTCCCCCTTTGCATTTTCGACCACAATGATGCCCGACTTTTTTGGAACAACTTGAGTGGGACTCACCCACTCACTGTCAGCAATGGGGTAGATGATACCCGCATCGAGGAGTTTCACAACCTCCTTCATCACAACTTCTTTCATTATTTTATTTTAACCTCCTTTGAATTTCCTGCGAGGGTTTGGCATTTTCTTCACAATTAATGTGGTGCATGCAAATGGATGGGTTAATTCCCTTCAAATCGGCCACTGACCACCCTATTGCCCCCTTGTGCTTTTTGAGCACATCTATGAGTCGACCTTCTTGTAGTGAAGAGAGGTCGGTCAGAAGCAATGATAATGGGTAGGGTGTCGTTGGGCCCCAAAAAGATGTACTTGAGTGATACCGGTAAAGGCTTCAACTCAAGGGTAAGAGGTGAGTCGATGGATGGAGGAGTAGGAGTAGAAGCCAAAGATGGTAATGACTCAAAAGGAGTTGAATATGCAAGCACTCCCATCGGAGGTGTAAGGTCAAGCATAGAGTTAACCTCCACGATGGATTGATCAATATCAAACTCCTCATAGCCGAAATGAGCAAGGCAAGCTTCTAATGGGTCTTCGGCTAACGCATAGGGTAAATCATCCTCCACCAACTCATGAATGACATCAATAACGTAGCACTCTTGCTCTTTTTTGAGTGGGTGAGAGGAGCTATACATATTCAAGCTCATTTTCATGTTGCCGAAAGACACTTCCATGACTCGACTCCTCACGACAATATTTGCATTGACCGTAGCAAAAAATGGACGCCCCAAAATATCTAGTGTTTGCACTTTCAAGCATGTGGGGTGGACCGATTCCATGTCAAGTACAAGAAAATCATCTGGATAATAAAAATTTTGTACCTTGACAAGGACGTCCTCTAACAAACCCCTAGGGGCTTTCACAGATCGATCGGCCATTTGAAGGGTGATCGTCGTTGGTTTCAGCTCTCCGAGTCCCATTTCCTCATATACCGAATAAGGAAGCAAGTTGACACTAGCCCCCAGATCAAGAAGTGCCCGACTGATAGTTTGCGTGTCAATGATGCACGAAATGGTGGGCACACCCGGATCCGGAAGCTTGGGTGCCATGTCAGCTTGTAAGATTGCACTGACTTGGTGGGGAATGGGAATTGGTTCCAAAAATTTGGCTCTAGCCTTCCTTTTGTGAGTGCACAAGTCCTTGAGGAACTTGGCATACGATGGAATTTGTTGGATAGCATCGAACAGAGGAAGATTAATTTTGACTTGCTTGAACACCTCCATGATACTATCAATGAGGGTGCCCTTCTTGCGAAAGAGTGAAGGTGCATCAAGACAAGTGGGGAAAGGAGCATTGGGGATATATGATGGAACTCCAGGTGAGTCCAATGTAAATGAAGAATCAATGGAAATCTCCTTCCCTTTGGATATTTAGAATTGCAATAACTATAAAGGTATTAAATTGACGAGTCATACATTGAAAATGTGAGAAAGAGTTATTGAACATCGACTAAGAATGCTGACAACAATATTAGATAATCAATTTGGGTTTATGCATGGTAGGTCAACAATGGAGACAATATACTTGTTAAGAAGATTAGTTGAAAAATATAGAGAGAAAAAGGACATTCACATAGTTTTTATAGACTTAGAAAAGACATATGATAAGATGCCTAGAGATATTATATGGCGGGTCATGGAGAGAAAAGACAACGAAAGGATATATTGATGTGGTTAAAGATATGTATGAAAGTACTGTTACCACTATTAGATCTCCTGTAGAGGAAACAAGTGAATTCCTAATCACATTAGGATTACATCAAGGGTCTGCTTTGAGCCCTTATTGTTTTGCTCTAATTATGGACGAATTGACTAGATCCATTTTAGGATGATGTCCCATGGTGTATGTTGTTTGCAGATGATATTGTCTTCGTAGATGTAACTGCAAGTGGTTTTAATTCCAAATTAGAAACCTGACGAGAAATATTAGAGTCACAAGATTTTAGGATCAGTACATGGTTTGTAAGTTTAGTGATAGCCAAAGTACTAATGTTGACATGATGGCCCTCCAAATTAGGAATTACCAAGAAGTGAACATTTTAAGTATCTTGGCTCTGTTGTTAGTAAGGATGGAGAGATTACGGAAGATATTACGCATAGAATTCAAGTTGGATGGATTAAGTGGAGAGTGTTTCAGGAGTGTTATGTGATCGTAGGATATCTATAAAGTTGAAGGAGAAGTTCTACTATACAGCCATAAGGCCAACCATGTTATACGGTACAGAATGTTGGGAAACTAAAAAATAGTATGTGAGTAAGATGAGTGTTGCTGAAATGAGAATGTTGAGATGAATGTGTGATAAAACTTTGCGAGATAGAATTAAAAACGTAAACCTTAGCGATATGGTAGAGGTAGCTCCACTGGAAACTAAGATAAGAAAAAATAGATTAAGATAGTTTGAACATATCTATCGTAAGCCCATTGACGCAGTAGTAATGACTAGTAATGATAGATGGTAGCACTAAGGGGAGGGATAGACCTAAATTAACTTTAGAAGCAGTTGTTCGTAAAAATTTGAACTTATTAGGCATAACGGAACACGATGCACTCGACAGAGCACATTGAAAAAAGGATTCATGTAGCCGACCCTATTTGATTGGGACTCAAGGCTCAATTTAGTTTGGTAATAGAGAGACAAACAATCACCAACAACTACTAACAGAACAAGCAAACCAACCAATCAACCACATCAACAAGCAGGAACCATTAACATGATAAGTCAACATATGCCAACATATGGATTCATACGTCAACAACAGAGTAAGAGTATGAACAAGATTGAGTGCGAAATCGGCTACACGACATCAAAATTATCGGCTGCAGGACATCAAAATTGCCAAAATCGGCAACAAACAGAATCGCCGGGGAGAAAAGAGGGTCGCATGATGGGCGGAGAATGTAGGCGATGGCGATGGCTAGGATTAGAGTCGGGGTCGACGAACACACACACACAGAGAGAGATAGAGGTCTGGTCCGAGAGGTGCTGGTGGCTGGTGGTAATGGCCGGAGGTGGTGGCGATTGCGATTGTGATTGTGGGGGACGACGACGATGGTGCTGGTGATTGGGGGCTGCGCGATAGCAGCTTGAGGGTTGGTGACATCAAGAGATCGCAGCCGCAATCAAAGTGGTGGCGTGGTGGCAGCTGACTGTGGATTAGGGTTAGGTGGTGGCGGCTGTAGGAAATAAGGACTAGGGTTTGGTTATTAGGATTTGGTGGCGGCTAGGGTTTCAGTGGGCGACGGCTAGGGTTTTGCAGCAACATAATATGATAATAGGACTAGGGTTTGATTGAGGGCTAGGTTTTTTTAGAATCATGGCTCTAGTACCATGCAATGAGAGAATGGGAAAGTGTATAGGGTCATAATTAACCCTAACACAAAACTAGTTTATTTTTACTAACAATGATAGATATACAATGATAAACTAAGCGATGTGGGACAAAGCACATATACTAACTATTCTAATGATCATATAATAAATTCGATAAACATAAAATATTCCGGAAAATTATATAAATTTCTAGGTCGCTAGAGTACTTGTCACTGGAGTAATGGTGTGGACTATGGAACAGGCTTACAATGCTCTATGTACATGGCAATCACCGATTTTCAGATGAAGAACTTAAAGTATGTTTTCAAGAAATAGGAATCTAGTCATGTTCTAGTGCCGTTGGACATGGGAATTTGATTTAGCTGACACTTATGCATTCCCACATCTAACATTCAGTAGTGCCCATTTAACATGAAATTAAGGTCAGTTCCTTTGTGGCCTGCCTATCAAGTATGTGGTAATAACAGCCTGGATCTTGTGGATTTGTGGACTATTTTTATCTGATACAGTATTTATCTCATCTGCAAATCATACAATAATATCATCCTTCAGAAGATGGTCCGTTTTCCTATGTCGTATATCTGCTTGGAGCTTCCCTTTGAAATCTGGCAAATGGAGCCTCTATATTGTGATTAATACAACTATTTAGAAGCTTTCTTGATGCATTATTTTTTTCCGTCTTGATTAACTTTTCATTCAGACAGAGTGCTCTGGAAGGAGAAGTGGAGATATTGAAAAGATCTATGGATAATCTTCAAAACAAATTATGCGTGGTATGGATATCTCACATCTCCAGCATATTGTTTCGATCGATGGAGCAAATTAAGTTTCTTTTGTTTATCCATTGACAGCTGTTGGTTTCCTCTGTTTTGCGCATATAGGGATTGGAAATTGAGAATCATTTAAAGAGGAGAGTTTGCGATTTGGAAAAGAAGAAAGTAAGAAATGGGTTGGCTTCAAATATGAAATGCAAACCGGATTCTTCTTTGTTTAGTTTTTATTGTTTCAATCAACTTGCATGCAGTTTCTTTCAGAAGAGTTGGTCAAGAAGCGGATAGCAGGGTTGCATCAATACCATTCAGAGCACAAGGCTCACATCATGAATATACTAGATGAGGGATATACCCATCTTAAATCAATGATCGATGTATTCGAAGAAAAGATGAGCCAACTCGGCGCAAGCAGACAACAACGTTGGACATCTCGTCAGATAGATGTAATACTAGATGAAAATGATTGTCGAGGCGTGCATGTAAAGACAATTGCTGGTTCCAGCTTAATCAATAAGGTATAATCATGTCGTGTACTTGCTTTTTCACTTTCCTCTGTGTGAGTGCTCTTGCTCATGTGTGTGTGTGGCCGAGCTCTGTCTGGTGGAAAGTATGAAAAATTTCCTACTCTTTCCTTTATTTCTCCGCCAGCTGTTGGGTGAGGAGAAAGTAAATCAGGAACTATTTTTAGGGCTACACACGGGCTTTCAAGATTGAGTCTCCAAAGGACAGTATGAAAGGAAAAGGGTCGTCTTCCTCAGTTTTATTCACCAATTGGCCAAATAGCACGCGACTTACATGGCAAAAGCAGCAGTTTTGCCTCTTTGTCTTTTTTTCCCCTTTTGCTGTGGAGCTTGTCAGTTTTGTAGATTATGATAGATAACATAGTAATCTCATTCCCTACTTTGGCGGTCTCTGTGAGATAGTTGCTTAAGTAGTCAAGTTTACAAGATAACTTGTGTATGACTCCCATTTAGGCGTAAAGTGATATATGCTCACTTGTGAAACCCAATCTAACATTTATTAGTGCAGTGAAGTTGAGAGGAGAAAATATAAAATCTAGCCATCCTCCAATCTTTTTGGACAGAGAATTAGATTAATCCAACACTTGTAGATAAGTGCATCTGACTCCATCCGATTCCAGGTAACATAGGTTCGAAGAACTCATCTTGAGGATTGTGCCTCATTCAATTTTAGGATGGTTAATTACTAGAACTTGAGTAATTGAGCATCATCCAACCATGTCCGTCCATCAAAGTCCACCTCTTGGCGTTCATAATTCTTTTATTAATTGATTTTTTCTTTTCTTATGAAAACATGTGTGCGCCTTCCTTAGATGGAAATGTCAAGATTGTATTCGATCTGGATCAACTTTAGAGCTTTAGAGACGGAATATATCTTACTACTGGAAAAAAAGCAGAGGGCCAACTCAAAAGCTTCCTCAGCCGTCTTCAGTGTTCCTTTATGATGAACTTGGATGATTAAATCTGATTAAAACTGTATTGATATAAATAACAGTTTAATGATACTCAGTTTGTTTATTTTCTTTGCTTTATATCTACTTGGGTGAAATATTTCCTTTTGTCCTTAATGGTAGGCATATTCTCGTATTTGGTTCGCGAGCTAGGTTGGATTGTCAACCTTGCTCATCATGTGCAAGTAAAAACAACCTAATGCATTCTTTCCCTCTTGCATATATTGAGTCTCTTCTCTTCACCTTTTTTTTAGATGCCTTAGTAATAGTTCTCTTATAGTAGTTTCACAAAGCTCATGTTTGTATGCCCTGTCCTTTGATTCCTTTGGATAGTCTGCTGTGAAAAATAAAAAGAAGCTTTTAATTTTTCCATATGTTTTTAAGTCTGAGATCTGATATCTGTCCAACTGATTTGTCACATCTGTCAAAGAATTGACAGAATACAGAGTTGAAGGTGGACTGGAGTCAATTTCATTATTGATTTGATTTTTTGTATGCTGTAGGGGAATGGTCCTGAATTACCAAACTCTGTGGCTATTTCTTGTCGTGATGATGCCTCCAAAGCCTTTGCGCAGGCATTACATGAGAAGGTGGTGTTGATATTCTCACGTCATTCTGTTCGTCTTCCACCTGTTCACCTTTTTTAATCTCTATTTGCGGTGTATTTTTATTCTGCTATTGATGTGTTAAATTCCCGGTTTATTACTCACATATTCAGCACTTTTCAGGTCGCGGCTTTGTTGCTTCTATCACAGCAGGAAGAAAGGCATTTACTGGAGAGAAATGTAAATGCATCTCTTCAGAAGAAAGTGGAGGAGCTTCAGAGAAACTTACTACAAGTAATATTCGAAACAATCTTAGAATGTCTTATTGCTTTATATGTTGCTCATTGTTATGCCACATGAAAGTTGCATGATTAATGACTTCTAGAAACAATCATGCATTTTTTTTGTCGAATATAGAAGTCTTTAAATTTTGTAGTTGAAATATCTTTAGTTGCATTCTATAAAAGGTAATTTTTGGTTTCTAAATTGCTTTACCTGCAGTTTATGGAACCCCCTTTTATCAAGTCCACTCCACTTTTGAGAAATAGCTTTCATAATGATGTTTAGGCAGAAGAATTATGTAGAATTATCAAACGTTTTCTTTTCACAACCACTTTCGAATGCAGAATGTGGTGTTTAAGGTCAAGAAATTAGCATGTCTTAGAGGCGATCCTCTTGAATGATAAATTTGTCAAGTGAGAAGAAGTTTCCTAATGATGTAACATGTACTTGGATACTAGCAAGGAAATCACCTTTTTTGCATTGTGAAGTCCCTCGTGAGACGTGGAGCATTCTATCGACTTGTTTAGGCTGATGTCATTTTGGCTAGCCCTGTTTAGTAGGTGTTGAGATGCTGACAAGGAAAGTGTATTAGGAGGAATCAGTTAGGATGTAATGTTAATTACCTAAATCTTGCTTGGAGTTGCACCATTTGGCATGAGAACAATAAAGGACTCGAATGTCCAACACTAAAGCTGAGAGGGTAAGTTCTCTCGTCTTTGACATGTAGGTGCTTTGGCATGATCTTTTTCCTACCAACATTTTGGTAAATTGTATTAGTGGAGTTTAGGTTTAAATAAGGCCTACATTTTTTTCTCGGTATGCACTACGGGTATGTGGTTTCATCACTGCTTTTATAGCATCTAGAAAATCTTGTTTGGAAAAAATAAGACAAACCTTGGAACTTGGTTCAACACATATGGTCAACGCCCAGTTGGTACCCATTAATGGATGTCTGGGAAGGAGAAATGACAAGGATAAGCCTAACCTTTGGTAATAATACGTAAAGTGACTATGCTCAGACTCGAATCTAAGACCTTAAGGTTATAGGCTAAGTCTTTACCACTGCACCACGAGCGGTCCTCTTTCAATTTGTCATATGTCGACATCAGCATGCACTGCTTGGCATGGGAGTAGATTAAATATTAGTCAATAGTAAATATTCTCTCTTGTACTTGCAAATACTAAGTCTAGCCTCTACTTCCCAATTCATCTGCCCATTCGTGATATGTTCTAGTGTATGATATCACTTACAAGAGATTTTACAAGCTAAACTAGCTGGCACCTCCATCTTTTTTCACTGCATTGTAGAATACCTTTTTGCTAATCCCCTTTTTTCTTGCCTTCCATGGCACCAGGGGTGGATCCAGTGAAGGACCAGGGTGGACACATGACCCCCCTGGCTTTTCACCACCATGTAACTCTAATTTCCGCCACTACAATATTTATTAGTTTTCTCGGCGTTTTTGAAACCCCGGCAAAAGTCTCAGAAATGCCGGCAATAGTCTTCCCGGTGTTTTTTAAAACTCCGATATTGTTCCCGGCATTTTTTGGGATTTCTCTGCATTTTAAAACCCCCCGGGAAAAGTCCAAAAAATCTAAAAATTAGACTTTCCCGGCATTTTACAAAACGTCGGAAAAAGTCAAAAAAAATTACCATATTTTCATGTTTGCCATTACATTCACATACAATCAAGCTTGTAGTTTGGTAGACAATAAAAAGTTAGATATTATATTGAGCAACATTTGTCCTGATGTAGGAAATAAAAAGAGTAGAGTCAAAACTCATTTTAGTTTGGTTGAGTACTTTCATCAAACACATTATGGGCATCACTGAAACAACAAGTCCTAAAATAAAAAGACATTAGGAGAGAGTCGATCATGAGACCTGATGTACTCGGCGAGTGGCTGCTTGAAGGGGGAGAAACTGGAGGGCAGGGATGTAGTGTTTGGTTCATACATTGAGGCAGTCGTAGTTTCAGAGGAGGATCGTCCAGTCGACGGTGTCGATTGATGGAGTGAAGCTTTGGGTTGCAATAAATCAGCTACGGAAGAGCGTTTGAGTCGCCTCAGCTCGAGAAAAAATCGAATCTTGATATTGGAAGTGCGGCAACCCTCGTGCATTTTTAGGGCCTGTGTGTTATCGCACAAGGAAAATAAGAGGGAGAGATTCACACCTAAGTATTTTAGGATGGTTTTACGTTTTTTGTTTTGTCTATAAAAAAGAATTTTATGTGGGGTTTTGTTTAAACTCACTCAGGGAAGGAAGGGCGGGGAATGCCAATTTTTTTGTAGTGCACCCGACTCTCGACTACACAAACATAGGAAAAGTTTCGCCGAGTCTCTCGCTTTGGACAATAAAAACTCATCACGGACAATTATGAATTGCATTTAACTTAACTAACACATGTTCTTGTTTGTGTTCAATATACTCTTACTTTGAATGTTGAATACACATATTTTTGCATGCCTGCACACCGCATGACCTAGAATATTTTCAAGCATCAACGGTATGATACTAGATTTGTTTCTCTAAACTGTGTAATAAGTGCCCCCTCTGAATCAAAGTTCTAGATCCGCCCATGCATGACACACACATGCAAAAGCAGCTAATACACGAATCCTATCGGTTAAATTCTAAGATTTGCCACATACATCCTTAAGAAGCAATTGTTAGGCCAATCCTATTACCAGGACTCTTTTTCCTTTTTGTTCGAGTTACTTTTCAAAAATTCTACATTAATCCTATAGGGTTCTAAAAATTGACCGTTATGTATCACATTGGTCATTACGTATCCTTTTGGCCAATATGTAAAAGGATTTTGGACCTCCTATACTGATCTTTATCAAAATATTGGTTCATTTTATCTGTTGATTCAATGACAGATCCTCACAAGAACTGCCATAGATTGACTTTATGTATAGCTCCTGCAACAAGGTATTGG